>ADNK01001656.1:0-17333 GCA_000320545.1 Bigelowiella natans CCMP2755
TGCGTGAGGCAGACCGAAACAAGGCGTTCGCACTGTGTTCAAAGGTGGGTGTCCAAGGAGTAAATGCTAAACGATGTTATATATGTATATATATATATATATATATATATATGAAATGCATATATGTATATTATGCTGATAGAAAATGCATGTTGTGAAACAAGAGAAGTGCATCGAGAGTCGCCGTTTTCCATTCCCTCGCTACATACCATCATACCGTCGCGTGACATCAGAATTCTCCCTCTTTGTGCGCCGTTTCAGGGCCAAGGAGCTCGGGCAGCCCCTCGCCATCAAGCTGATCGCCAGATGCAATGCAAACCAATGACGACGGCCACGGCCACTGTGGTGAGCTGCACGCCGCACCAACAAATGATATAACGGCGCCGACGCAACAAAATGCGCGAATAACAGCTAGATGGCCCGCACCGAGTCGCTAGGTCGGCTGGCATCAAAGTTCGGATTGTGCATCATTGCCACTACTACGTACGACCAGCGAGCATTGGATCGAGGCGATGTGTGGAGCCCGTTACACACACTGCATGCACGCACACACTAGGCAATTTGTGTGGTCAGTCACGTTGGCCATGTTGCTGCAACCAGCGAAGATGAATGGCAGAGCATGCAGCGTCGCGATCGAGAAAGACAGCAAAACATGTGCATGTGGTGACGGACCGGGCTTGCTAGCTTGCGTGCATGCGCATGAAGCCATGCTAGCATGACATATGAGCATGCAGCACAAAAGTGCATCGTTGTGCGTTGGAATGCGCATTCACATATCAACAAAAAAATGTCTTGCTTGCTATACACTGGTACAGCCCAATCGACAGCGCCGCACTAACATGAGCATGTACCATACGTGCTCAAATTTCTGGAGGCCGTCGCCGGCGCATTATAATAACTAACAACATCATCTAGACCATGACCTTCAAATGAGTGTTTCAGCATGAAATCATCGTGGAATGACGATTGGTGTACCAGCGCCTCGCCATCACGATGCTAATCCCATGATCGCTAGAATCGCCTACAAGCTCATCTCGTTGAGACTTGATCTGTATATCACATCTCCGCCCTGACAATTTTCCCATCAACCATCTTCTCGTCGGCATTGCTTTGTCGGAACTCCATGTATGGTCTTTTGCCGCCAGCAAGCCCCTTGCGGTACTTGTACCAGTAGCAATGTGGGTGAAAATAGCAAAAAGGGAGCGTGATTATAAGTGCGACGCCGAAGACCAATCCGATCACAAGACCTGATGATAACGCAACAAAGGGGTGGTGGAGGCTTGATTTCTGACCTGTTACAAGTCGCTCAGACAGCTGTCTCTCTGGGGTGCTTTCATAACATTCGTCGCTCTCTCTCTCTCTCTCTCTCTCTCTCTCTCTCTTTCTATCTCTCTCTTACACACACCTTACGCACATCTTACACACACACACACACACACACGCTAACACACAAATACCAGATATGAACAAAAATGGAAGGAGAGAGAAAGAGAGAGAGAGAGAGAGAGAGAGAGAGAGAGAGAGAGATGGCAGGAGCACAGCACAAGCTTCATCTTTTTAATATTCAGTGGACACCTGCCACTGCCCCTCCTTTGATCTCGCAAGAGCAGCTTCCACAATCCTTCTCAATGAATGCGCCGTTACATTGCAAACAGTGTTGCTCAAAAGACCCTTTCTTGATGCAGATGGTTCCACCACTCTTACAGACTGTTTGCCCTGGAACGCTGCTCGCGGTTATGCACACTGAGATTGGGAGACCTGCAAAGGGAGGGGAGGGCGAGCAGCAGGACAAGTCATCGAAAGCGAAGGAATAACGGTCAAAGAAGATTCCTCTCAACTTCATCGTTGCCCAGCCGCCCTCACTCATTTCACTGCCTAATTCAAAATACCTTCTGTTGGATCTTGAGTCGGCTGGAGCGTGGGGACTTGCGGCGTGGGGCGCTGCGTGGGGGAATTAGTGACGAGTCTAGTCACAGCACTCGAAACCGTCGTCTGCAATGCCTGCAATTAGAGAACCAACACACTACCGTTATTGAGAGCGGCGAGGTGCGCGATTCCAATGAAGGGCGCATTCGAATCATAGGTGGGCTTGCCCCATGTCGCTGCTGCTACCTGTGACAGCTGAGAGAGAGGCGTGTTCTCAATCGTCGCGTAATTGTCGTAGTACGGGAGCTGGCTGGACATTATCACGCTGCCGGCGGAATACACCGAGCGGATATCATACCAATATACGGGGCGAGCCTGGGTGCTGAGGATCCCAGCTAAAGCTGGTAACGGCAGCCAACCAACCAACGACGACGACAACACCGACATGCAAGCGGTTAATCACCATCAAGAAATCCGAACGAGTAAGACTCTGATCAGGAGGAGAGATTGATTGCAGGGTTTTAAGGGGAAGGGGGGGAGTGGAGGTGGGGACACGCGAACGGCTCTCATCAGACAACACACCACACACACACACACGCACACACCTGTCTGCCATCGTCTTTCGATCGTCGCATTCAGGTTTCCAAAGGACACTGCGGGAAGGGTCAGAAATAACCGTGTATTGAGTGTCGGGGACAGCGTGGGGCTCGACGTTGGCGCGGCGGTTGGGACCTTGACAGTCGGTGATGCTGTCGACGGGCTCTGGGTGGGAGATAGGGTGTACGGCATGCAGAAGGCGGTGTTCTCGCACATTGAAACCCCTGCGTCCGAACCTAGTGTGTGCAGAGCAACGCTTGCATTGTCTTGTCCGTGCAGCATGAAATAGGTGACGGTGTCGTTGGCTCCTGGCCCCACCGTGTAGCGGCACATCTTGCAGATCTTCTCGGAGTCCGTGCGGTTACTGCGGTAGTAGGACACGTAGAAGGAGTAGTTGCCGTGCATGTAATCCCTCTTCTGGAAGGTGTCGTCGGACCTGTAGTTCGGGATCAAGGCCCCATCGAGAGAGGGCCATGTGAAGAAGAACTCCCTCTCCAGCATGTTTACGAAGGAAAACTGCGCGACTCCGAAGGACTGTGGGATGTAGCAGAACGAGCCCTCAGCGCCACTGACGAGCGCGACCTGTGTGTTGTTGAGTTTGGAGTAAACTGAGACCAGGTTGAAGTTGTCCCCGTGGGCCTTGGTGCTGCAGAGTCGGTTCATCGGCTGGGTGTCTCCGGGAAGCTGGGGCCCCGGACTGCTATTAGTCTCGTTCTCCGAGCGGAACACCATATTGTCGAAGAATGCGTACTGTTTGGTAGAGTTCCACGGGTAATCCGTGCAGCTGAGGGGGGCCACTGGCCCCGTGATCGTGTCAGGCTGGAGACCTTGGAACGTATTCGTTAGCTCGATGTAGAAGTTTGGGTTTCCACCCGGTTCTATCGCCGTTGACAAGAAGTTACAAACAGTGGCTTTTGGCTCGCTGGTGGCCTCCGCGGGGGTCGGGGAGAACCCAGAGCCCAGCGCCGCCGCGACGAGGAGGATGATCATGCAGATCATTCGAGATATGATCTTGGATTGGCCGAGAGATGATCGTTGGAAATTTTGCGAGAGACCCCTCGGAGACTCTCCGAGTTGGTACGGCTTTCAGACTCTTTGGAGATTCTCCGGAGTGGCTATTCGGAGACTCTTCGAAGACTTTTCAGCTGGGTGCAACTCGTGAGAGTCGCTCGAGTTTTGGAAAGACAGAAATTTCCCAGAATGAAGCGTTTCATCACTGCATAGTAAGACAACCGAATAACGCCCGAACACCCTCCAAACGCAGTCCATTTCTAATGGCTCCAACTTGCTCGTTGAAACAAAGCGACATGCAAAACAGGTGCGATGTAAGCCTGGGTCCCCTAAACCATGGAATTTCAACAGCGCGACATATAAAATATCCCTTTTTTATTCGTTTCAAATTTTGCTCAAGCTGCCGTTCCTTCTACTCCTTCTACGGAGCCGAAAGGCAGAAGGAGAGACCTCTTCTCCAGAACATCCGCCACAACCCAAAAAGTCAAAGAACCAAGAAACAGAAATCTAACACAGCTACAAAGTCACTTTCAAAGAGAATGACAGTATTACACACCAGAAAGTCTACCCTCCACCACCTAAAGCACGCCAGGACGATGGCGGGTCCAGAGGGGAGATATGAGAAGAAAGAGAGGAGGGAGACCTCAGAGAAGGACCTCCATGTTTATTGGGACATCGAGGGCTGCCGCGTCTCCCTGCGTCCTCAGGACAGTACAAAAACAGTCGAAGCAATCACCAAGAGCATGAAGAATGCGTTCCAGAAAGATCACGGTGGCCGAGAGCCGAAGAACATTCGCATCATGGCGTACGTTCAGACGTCTTGGGCTAGCAAGTTTCAGAACCAGGCCATGCTGCAGGAGATTCAGCAGGCCGGTGTGCAGCTTGTCCTCGTTGCCAACCCGCACAACAAACCCCAGGTCGCAGACATACAGATTATGAGGGACATTTTTCAGTACTTGCAATCGCGGAGGGGCGGGGAGGCAGCAGTCGGGCTCATCGCCGCTGACGGAGACTTCGCAGGTCACTTGGCAGTGCTCAAGAGCAGCAAAGTTTCTACCTACGTGATAACCAGTGCGAAAGGCGGATCTCGAAGTTGTCTGCACCAATTTAATGTCATTGGAGAATGGCCGTTAGACACAGCAAAGGACGTCTTTGAATGTCAGCAGCCACCCATGAAGCAGCACTCGCCAGTCGGGAGGAGCATATTCAGTCGCCAGAGTTACACCCAAAGAAAAGAATGCTTCCCAGTTTCAGTGAATCCAGGGCCCCAGCTCACAGTGAAAAACAACTTCGAAATTGAAGGCCAAATCGCCACAACCGGGCCGATGTATGGATTTATCAAGGCTGAAGTCCCCATTCAATTCAGGACCAGCAGTGCTAGAATCGCCCCTTGTGGGGCTGATTTGAACCCTGGAACGGTCGTTTCGCTCAGTTTCAGCATGGATGCAAACGGGGTCTTGTTCACCAAATACATCAATGTGGTAGCAGAGGGCACGGATCAGCAAGGGGTTGGTAAAAAGAGTAGCTACTCGCGTGGAGTGGTGAAGCGCGTAGGAGAGACTCATAATCCCAGCACGGGTTTGATCATTGCAGAAGTTTTCATTTACTACAAAACGGAAATGCTTCCTAAGGCGAGCATTGGTGATTTGGTCAAGGTCGATGCAAAATTTGTCACGGTTGGGAGGCTCTCTGCTGTAAAGGTCAATCCTCTCGCGACAAACCCATCCTCTGCGAAGAAGCAACGGAAGGAGGAGAAGCATCAGCAATCTGGGGCATTTTCCTTCTTTTCTTCGATGTTCAATATCTTTGGCACTCCAGAGTCTTCCCCTTCGCCAGTCTCGTCGTTGCCGTGCTCCTCAGGAGGAAATTCACCGAAAAAGATGGGGAGGAGGATTTCTCTAAGACAGGGGCGGAGGCCAGGCCGCAAAGCCAGAGCACACACTGCATCACGCACCCCGTCCCCGAAGATGACGACGAAACAAAATGCGCCCCCTTCCAGAGTACCCGGCAAGGTGAAGATGGTCGAAGGGCCTTTCGCCATTGCAGAGATTCACGGAGGGAAGATCGTTCATTTCAGTGCTGACCACTGCACTCACCAAAACCCCCAAATAGGAGATGTTGTGTTGGTGTCCTACCACAATGGGGACGAGAAGACTGCTGATGATGACCTCATTATTGCATCAAACGTTCAAAAAATCATCACATCTTACGGGAACATCAGGAAGATCGGACCCTCGTGTGGGTTGATTAAGATTCCGTCGGTGAAGAGAGATGTGTTCTTCAGAAGGGAAACTCTACATGAATGCTCTCAGCCAGTCAATGGCGCTTCAGTGTTGGTTTCGTATGTTCACCATAGGAACGGGAACCTCGAGGCAATGCACGTCCGTGGAAGACAGTGATGCTAGTTGTATGCCAAAAATAAATAATGATTGCAGTACAAGAATTTAAGAACAGAAATAAAAAAATACCTGGCACTTGTTTGGCCAACGAATCTAGGAGAGACAATTTTGCCGTTGGATAAAATGGAAACTAAACATACCAATCAATGAACTGAACTTATTCTTTAATAACACTAAATCTTTAGAGCTACAACGGTCATACGTTTGTAATTTTCATGATGTGCAGCCTGCTAGCTACAACGCCGCTCAAATTATTAGTTGACCTTTGCACCAAATCCATGTGTGCGATGCCATGTTTAGCGCCAGGTGATCTAACGATCTAACGTAGCTATGATGCGAGCACCTGCTATGACAATGATGTATCAATAACACATGTGCAGACACATGCTGCACACATGATTTGTTCTTGCATTGACCATAGCACTGTGCATCCTTCACATGCTAGCTTGGCTAGATGGACAGTCGCCATCATTCACCTACAGTTAGATGTAGATAGAGCATGACGCCACACTGTGCGTAGCTATGTGACGCACCACCGCGCGTACGTGCGATAGCTACGACGCATCTAAACGTGTCGATCTAGGCACAGTGCGACATTGCAACATCTAGCTAGATGACTCTCTGTTAGCAGATCTTGTGATGTTTTCCTTGATAAGGGATGACACCACTGACACCACAAGTGCTAGCGTATACAAATAATGAGTGCACACACTAGCTATATATAGCTAGCTGCTAGCTAGGACACGTGCATGCTAGCATGGTCTTTGGCGCCCATCTATATATATAGCCAATAAATGATGAATATGCTAGTATGGATCGACGCATCGCATGCTAGCTAGCTAGCTAGCTAGCATGCTAGCATGAAGCACGCTAGCACGTGACGCAGTGCACGTAATCGCATGCATGTACGTGCGTGTACTCATTTCGTGCTAGCTATGCTAGCTAGTGCAGCTGCATGCGTTGTACACGTCACATTGCAAGCAGTAGATTGTAGCTTTAGTTAGGCCAGACACAATGATCGGAATCAGCTACATATGCTAGTATGTGTCAGAAAAGCGGATTTCATGTCTTTGAGTAGGCACGTACATGCTACGTTACTAGCTAGCATTTGTTGCTGCAGTGTAATAAGAACGACGCAATGTAGCCGTAGCATAGCATTGGGCCAAACTACATGCATGACTCCATTTATTTGAGTGGATGCTTTATCTTAAAAACATGATACGATTGAAAACGTATGAAGATCCTTCTACAAAATGTAAGAGACGTTACTTCGTGCTTTGGCCTCTTCTTCTTCAATACCTTTCTTCATCTCAGTTACATACTTCTGAAACTCTCTTCTCATCTTCTGAATGAACCATGCAAATATCCCAACTTTTTTCTCATTTCCAGGATTGTTCAGCTCTTCCAAATACTTGTCCAAGTTTTGAATAGATGGATTGCACATTGGTACTGAAAGAAAAAGCTGTAAGTTGCTGCATAAATCGACTTTGTGATGATGCTTACCTACGTACTTCCGATCTGCATCTAATTTAATTTGAAATGAAAACAGCTTCTCTGGTTTCTCCTTATCAATTTGCTGAAAATTGATTTGAATGGCACCTGCCCACCACATTAAACATTTCACGAGAAGTATTTTTGAATGTGTGCTTGTGTGTGCGAACCATGGTCGAGCTTCATTATCTCCATTCCTGTCCGCTTTCTGAGATTTACAAAACTGTTGGCTATTTGCTTTTTCTCAGAACCAACAACACTTTCACCTGAAAAGCTCACACTGCTCTCGAACACTCTTGGCATCAGTCTCTTCGATCCGCTTCGCAGATTCAATCTCTAATGACAATTTGTGAAGCGTTAAGTTTTATCTATCAAATTCAGTGTCACACGTTCACTACCCGCCTCGAGCTTCTGCAAATCTTCACGGATCTTTTCTGACTTCATTTTCATGTTTGCAATGTCATCTGGAATACTCTTTGAATTAGCTTCAAGTTTAGTCCGTTGAACCTCCAGATCTTTTACCCGTGACTGTAAAGCCGACAGAGCTGAGGTTGAAAGAGCATAGTTAGTAAATGTAATTCGCTCCCAATTTCGGTACCTTTCGTTTTGTCCACGAGTTTGAACTGCAATTGAGCCTCCCTGTTTTCAAGTTTCTTCCGAATTTCTGATTACACACAATTTTTAGCTTCGTCGTTCAAAAACAAATTCTCTTTCTATCACCTCCATTTTGTTCAAGCATCGACCGGCATTCCGAACCAAGCTTGTTGATACTGGTTACGACGGTATCGCTGAAATGTTTTAGTTCTTGTTGAAACCTCTGCATTTCGGTGTTGATCTCGAAGGAAGTTTCTGCGATCATGGCAAAGAGGGGGGGGGAGGGCAACGACAAGGCGCGAAGGTATTTCTTATTTCGGTTAGAATTTGTTGCCGAGATGGAACTTATTTATTCGGGTTGTGAGATTTCTGTCGTAAATAAACGCCCTGCGAGACTCCATAGCGACAAAGCTCATCGCGCGATATTTTCCAGCGTTCTTTCTGGAAACAGACAGCCGACCTGACTATCTCCGGTCCGATCGGATGTTTTTCCGAAGGAAAACCTGCCCGAAAACTCCCGTCAGGAATCACGGCTCTCTCGGTGGACAAAGCCCGTCCGGAATGAGAATTTTAGGAAATTTTTCAAGCACAATATATCCTATTAAAGAAGAAAACGTTTCCTGTTTGCTTTTGTGCTGCGGCGTCGGGATAACAGAATGGAAGCGAGGTGAGAAGAGAGTGCTAAAATTCGTATTTGACGGTGCAGCAGAAGGGAGGGAAGGCTTCTGAAAAGAAAGACCATCCTTCCCAAGGATGGCGTTTTCGACTAGGAAGGCGGTGGGCGATTTGATCGAGCAGAAGAGGAAGAAGGTCCTGCGGAGCGTGCGATTCGTCATGGAGGAAATAGGTAACCTTGATCCCGTTCGCTTTGTTTCTGGCGGTGTTTTTTAACAGAATCTTCGCGGAATGCTAAAGGCTTTTCGAGAAGGACGGCTTGAGCATGTAATCCCATTCCCGTGAGAGCGACCTTTGCTGGCAATGCATCTGAACCTATCCCACCCCACCGCGTCAGTTTCTCTTGTCGGACGATTCGGCAGGAGGGGGCAAGCCCAGGTCGACGCGGTCCGCACCAAGAATAATGAAAGGTACTGTCACGTAGGCATGGTTTGCGTCATTGAGCGTTGAGTCATCGTCCCATTCAGCGTTGAGTCATCGTCCAGAACGTCCGAAGCGATAGAGTTATTCTCAGTTTTTCCCCTTAAACAAATGTGATGCTGGGATACTCGATTATTATATGTGTACAAAACATGCTGAAATTACCACAGATATACGCCCATAAACACGAAGTGAAGAGAGAATACAATATATTGTACATATCAAATATATACATATATATATATATATATATAGAGAGAGAAAGAAAGAGAGAGGGGGGTAGGGGGAGGAGCGGGAGCAACAACAAAACACAATTGCGCATTTTTTTTAAAAGGAGTATTCGAGGAAAAGAACGATAGAGATAAAGCTTGGCACTCGAGACGGATGATTGGCACTATAAATACGAGTAGGCACACGCATCACAAGAAGGGGACCGTACCACACTCGAAAACCAATAGCGAAAGCAGCGCCAGTCGCAACATCACTAAAACGACCAATTCAAGGACGCAGAAGCAGCAGCTTGAAAGGGGGGGGGGAGGCCGGGATAACGCTGCAATGGTCTCAAATTTTAAGGTTGATCGTGGTGAGGGGACACACAAAAAATGCTTGTGAGAACGTATATGTCGTGTCTGTGATTAAGGCTCTGAACAAGGTGGAAAGAGTGAAGTTGATGCTGAAGAAGAAGAGGGAGCAGGCAGGGGGGGCTAAGCGGACATTCAAATCAATAGATTCCGCGCGAATTATTACACAAAACGCAAGGAGTACTCAGAACAACAGTAATGTTTGATTTTTGATTCCACCAACTCGTGATTTATGCTTTATATTCCGCAAGCAGATATTGTTTTTGTCCTGCCCTGCCCTGCCCTGCCCTGCCCTGCCCTGCGATATGGCAATTGCAGGACCAAAATCCGTTTCTCCAGCTTGCACTTAGAAGCCTATGCTGTTGTCCTTCTCGCTGCTTTTTGTACGAAATGTCACGTTGCATCGTCGTCCGACGATGCAAATGGCACCATGTATGTCTGCTATATGATGGAAGATTGTCGTGTACCTGCATATCCGTTTGTGCCCGTTTCGCCCATGAATGGGGGTCTATGAAGCTTGCGAGAATCCCAAATTAGGCCTCACATACACGTGCTTTGGCAGCACCGTCTTCTGTAATGAAGTCAGCACCGCCAAGAGAGACGTCCTCGTCATCCACTGGCACATTCTCGAAAGCATCATCTAGACCCACTCGATCAGGTTCCTGGAAGTGGTTGATATCTTTGTGGTGTTTGCATATTTGGTGGTAGTGGGGGTGGTGGTTTATGTGTCTTTGGCACTGCTCGTGTTTCGATCAAATGAGACGCGCCTTTTTTATGTGCCAGCCCCTCGCTCAAGAAGCCGCCCGACTCGAAAGCCCCCCTCACGCAGTACAAACAATGAATCACATTAGCATAGCATAAAGAAAGCGTATGAGGTCATTAGCAGCTACTTCTTGTCGCGCCTGTGTTTAGTTCTTGTATTTTTGGCGACGATGGAAGAATGTTTGAGTATATTATGGATTACTGAAATGCACAGGTTTCGGGGCGACGTCGAATAACAAACAGAGCACACGTAATAGACCCGAATGCAATCCGGTGAAGAAGTTCTGTCCAGAGTGCGGGAAGAAGCTGCGAATCCATCCAAATGGAAAGTATTGTGCTAACTGTGGCGAGCTCATAATCAGCTGATGTTGCCATGTGCACGCCACACGCGTATCATGACCGATGACCAACGAACCAAAATGACATTACTGTTTCCATTATCTAATTATGTGTGAGGTCTAAGCGGCTATACGGCGATGACAGGCAACCGCTATGATGAGGCGGTGCGCGCGTATGACATTGTGGCATGGGCACGGCTAGACGGCCACCCGTGCCCTTCGCCATTCACTAGCTAGCTAGTTCAAGCGATGCTAGGATGGAGCGTGTATGAGTGCGGCAGTAGCGCGGCATGCAGTGTCTACAATGCATTAGTGCAGGGCTTTGCTAACATTGTCTAGCTAGATGTCTGCTAGACGATGTGTCAAAATGTGTGCGCATGCTGTCTAGCTAGCTAGCATGCGCATTGTGTAATTGCATTTTGTTTCCATCATGTTAGATTGGTACGTGTGCATGATGCTAGCTAGCTAGGACAGCAGCCAAATGACATGTGAATTCGTGATCGAGCAATGTGTCAGTGCGCCATGGACAATGAAAGGTTGTGCGTGTCTTGAAGGTCATCAAATCATTGCCATGTGAACGTCTGACATGCAGTCTCACGGCGCACGTGGGCTCACAATTGCACAATTGCATGGCTAATGCAATGAGAATGCTGTTGTGGCTTTCTAGCAGCGACGTGCGCATGCAAACAAATGCTAGAAATGGCTTGTGCGTGATATTCAAATGGCATATGTCATTCTTAATGTACCACTCAAAATTTTCCAAAGATTTTTTTTAGTGATACTAAGTAGTACTATAAATTACATTCATCAATTCGGATGCTCCAGATAACATTTTGCTTATTACGTTCATATTCATCATAATTGAAGTCTCTTATAGTCGTCTCTACTCTTAGATTACACCCATCACATGAGGCAAAAAGTAAGAAACTGGTACTTCGGCTAGGAGCCATAAAAACGAAGGGAGAAGATGTCTTTCCCCGTACATTATGCCCTCCACTTCTTTTAGTATGGCATTGGGTATCGCTATCGTTTCGTGTGGCAGTGTCCGTTTCTTTCCTGACTCCCATTCTCCATTCGGTTCATGAGCGGCGTGGAGTGATCTAGCTTCGAAGAAACTGGCTTGGTGGCTTTCCTCCAGGATGCTTGCAGAATGGCAAACGCCACCACAGCTAAAACGAAAACCAGTCAGAGGACAAAGATCAAGGGGAGGAGGGGGGGGGAAATGAATTATAGTGAATATTAAATAATCGCAAGACCTCCCCAGGTACCATCAGCGCCGGAAAGGCGGACATATATCTTACGATACGATTGGAAACTCAAATTTCTAGAGAAACGCTGGCTAATCCAGCGGCCCATCACAGCACCGAACATCATCACCGTATATGTACTCAGCAACATCGGTATAATGGTTGACATGGTTATTAGAGTGATAGGGCTGATAGATACCCGTCATCACTCCCGTCAGAACTGAGCCTACCGCATCCACAATAATCGGATCGCCGATCTTAAACTTCACAAGCAGGGCGATCTAGGGAGGGGGAGGGGGGGGGAGAGAAAGAGTGCAGAACAGCTTCATGTCGAGAAGGTAGCATGGAAAGCATTCCGGAGGAAATATGGGATCTGTGAAGGAACGCAGAGTGATGATATGCCTAAGACAGGAGGAGTGCTAACGAAGCAATTGAAGAAAGAAAATGGCCGTTCCACCACCCACCACTAGCAGCGCCACGTTTTGGAGCTGGTCAGCAAGCACGTGCGAGAAGGCCGAGAACATGTTGGAGCTCATCTGCGGACGAGGAAAGAGAGAAAGTCGTTAGTTACAGTGCACGGACAACGTCGGCGGTCATCCTGAAGCCTACCTCATCACTACACACTGGAACCCCCCCGTGGGAGTGGCCATGCGAGTGAGAATGGTGGTGCGGACACCCTCTGAGACCTGCAAAGCAACAGCAGACGTGTGATGACGCTTGAAATCGCGGAATAATAGGAAGACACGTGATTATTCAAAACTGATTTTATTGATATTCGTGTGTTCTAAAGAGTGCAGCGGTATGCCGTTCGTATAGCTAGGTTGTGGAAATCGTTCGAGGCTGCGGTCCCCAACCCCAACATTTGCCAAGAGACCGCCCGATCAATTTTGAAGGAAGTTAAAAAGGTGATCTCGCCCTCCAATCACTACAACCTGGGAGGAAGTAGAAAGCAAGTAGCACGAGCCCGTTGAGGACCACCATAGGAACCACCTATTTTTGACACAATGAGAGCACTATGTTACATAGGTTTGGGGTTGATCGGTAGGCGGGGAATGCATTACGATCCAAATAAGAACATGTTCGTCGATCTCGTGGTTGGGCTGGCGATTTGCAAGCCTCTCGAAGGCTTCGTACAGGACGTAGAAGGTGGAGATGAGCAGAGCTCCAGCGGTGGTGGTCACGCCTATCATCTCCCACCTGGAAATCCAAAAAACGTCCCTCACCACGAAAGCATTCGGGAGTACCATAGTGCACTCTAGATGGTGGAAGAACTGATAGATACGCTTGCACGTGGGTGAAAAGACATGTCGCGAGGAGGGAAGGTCCGGAACAAGAGAAAATCACATTCTGCTTTATCATCATCATTGCATGGTTTCGAATTCGAATTGGATGATAGTGTGATGATATCCCCCAAAACCGCATACTCCGTGTTCTCTGTCGGCAATTTACCGCTCTGCCCAGAGTTTCTTCTTTCTCATGGACTCCGTTGCAGTAAATTTATCGTCAAGACGATGGTATTCATCGTTGCGACTGGCCTCGGAGATGTGGTACTCAGCGAGTAGGTTAATCGCGAACGTACCCACGTCTAGGCCAGAGTGAAGCACATCAGATAGAAGCTGAGGTTGCGGGCGTACAATGCGATGATAAACGATTCAAGTAGGTTATTAAGAGAACATGGTTATTCAACGCGGCCAGACATTTTTTGTGTGTTACTTTAATTTTATGGTATTTTTAGCTCAGACCGAGAGGCTGTGGGAGTGATGCACGGCGAGCATCTCTATCGCTAGGAAGGCGATGTGCAACACCACGATGACCAGCAGGATGCAAACGTTATTGCCCAAACCCATACATTCATGGGGAAGGAACGCCATCGGAGTGCGCACCACCTCGGGGTTCGCTGAATTTCTTTCCGAAAATAAATCTCGAAAACAATGTGTAATTTAGACTGCGACAACTAATTTTGTGTCGCCATTTCAGAAAACCCTCGGAGGATTTTTAGCAGCAGACGGGAAGGGAATGAATGCGGGTATGCATGTGCGACAATATAGCGAACGGTTGGAAAATGCCGGGCTAGCATGAAGATTCTGGAGATTCTAGAGAGTTTATGTGGGGAAATCCTGAAATCCCGGCGTTTCTTATTGAATCCCACTCTCCCTGGCCCCCCCGTTTCCATCGGTTACCAGGATAAACTCCCAGGATCAAGGGAGGGGATTCGTCGTTGGTCCTCGTCCAAAGCGATGGGCGGAGGTTGCTCCGGCGGGGCAGAGGCTTGGGAGCAAGTTGACGATGATGAAGCTGACGACAAAATACCAAACATCTCAATGGGGACGCTCTCAGTTTCCTACTTACAAGAGAAATTTTGCTTACAGAAACCCCACATGCGACGGCTATTTCAAATATACGGGGATGCAGATACGAATGGCGACGGGGCATTAGACATAGAGGAGTTCTGTGGATTTATGAAAGGGGTAGATGAAAGGAAGATGGGCGTGAACGAGCTGAAGCTGTTCGTTCAGACGTTGTTCGATGAATACGACACTCGACGCAAGGAGATTCTGCTCCGAAAGATGCTGCACCTTCGCAATTTAGGAGTAAAAACAGAGAATAGACACAAACAGATTGCTACGCTTGGATCTAAATTAGGATTCTCTGCCTTCATTTACATCTTGTGCACCTTTTGCACGCACAGTGACCGGAAGCTCCTCGACTTCGAGTATACTGTCTTCGCGGGAGGTCCAGGGCAGAAATTAACGGTGGGGAAGTTCTCCGATATCTGCGACCGAATGCACAAAATGAAGCACTTTGAGCCCGCCCTCGAAAAGTTTGAGTTCGAGTTCGGAAGTGAAGAGGACACCCCCGTCACGCGGAAGGGGTGGCATAAGATAGCGGCTGCTATTCCGTTTCTGCTATGGCCCGTTAAAAACCTGCAGGATGTCATGAGGTCTCGGTCGCTTGGCTTTGAGGTGTGGAGCCAGATAAAGAAAAATGCTTTGATCCGTGAGAAAAAAATTAGGAGGAAGCAGGAGCTCATGATTCACCAAAGAGAGGGAGGGATCGAAAAGCAATATTTCTCCTCCGACTTAAACGAGAAGGCTAGGGCAGGGATGATTACTCTGAAGAAGAAAGATAAAGTTGATACGAACGCTATGGGGAAAGCCTCAAAGTCGTTGTACGACCGGGCAAAGGCCAACTACCACTCGGCCAAAATGTTCAAAAATGAGAAAGATTGGAACACCGGGCTGATGACGACACTCCAATCGATGGATTGGAAGCCGAATAAAGAGCAACTGCATAAAGCAGCCATGGGTGAGCACACAAAGGAAATCAAACACTCTGCGAAGAGAGCGACAACGTTTCAGCGAAAAGGAAAGGCGTTGAAAAGTCAAATCAATTTAGCTGCTGTCTGCTCGAGTGATGGCGGCACGAGTGACGACGAGGACGAAACCGAGGAAGTTAAGAAGGACGGACCGCTCAAAATAATGGATAAGAAAGACGAAAGTTCCAAAGGTAAAAACAGCGACAACGTCGATAAAGTGAAAAACTCTGCTCCAAAAGACGTGGGCGCAATAGAATGGAAGGAAGACGTATTCAAAGGGGGGAAAGTAGACATATTGACGAATCCTACACCCGAAGACCAAGATGCAGCAGCATGGAGGAAGGGTATGGATGATGAAAAATACGGGGGAAACAAATTGATGGCCATTGAGCATAAGATGTTGGCCCTCCAAGAGAGAACGCCAACCAGAAGCAAAATTGGTTTGATAAAACCCCCAATATCCCCGATAAATAGAAAAGATCTCTCTAAGATGAAGGGATCGGCGCGAGCAAAAGCAATCACTAGAATCTCCTCAAAGGCCCGTTTCGGCGATGATGACCTGTGATCAATGCTGGCTAGCTAGATGATCCTGATATCGATGAAATAGCAATTCAAAACTCAAAAAAACGCAAACGTTAGTTATGCGTTACACTGTGCTTCAGATGCTTACTTGTGTCGCGTCGCATGCTGTGTACATATCGAACAAGATTGCGTGCATGGCACTAAAACAGTATCTGCTATGCACAAATAATGCCTTGCAGTTACTGCTAAATAAAGCGCAGCAGCTCCGATGATCGATCGAGAGCTAGAGAGGGGGGAAGCGCTCAAACTCGCTATGCTAGCTCGCATGTCCAAAATCCGCACAGCCGCGAGCAAGTACGTTTATACAAAATCGCGGTGTTTTATACTTATGCGAATGTGACGATGCAGTAGGCGCGGCGCGTTCTAATTAATTAAGCACAATGCATCACGTACGATACGTACATGGTTGAAATGCGTAATTGAATTCATTAAATCTTTTAATTCAAGCTAGCTAGCAAGCGGTCACATCCCGTTCTTAGCATGCTAGCTAGCATGCACGAAATGTAGCGCATGCATAGCGCATCATCATTTGCCCACTACGCGTGCTACGACAGCTTAGCTAGTCAGCATGCGCATCGCAGATGCTTGCTTTAGTTTGATGCCGTTCGACATCATCAAGAGCGCTGACCATGCGCTAGTGCGGAGCGGCATGATGATGTTGCTGCTACCCCTCTGCTATTATTGCCTTGCTAAACAATGATCAACAAAAACCAACACGCAAACAATAGTAGAGCACAGAGCACCAGCCGGAAACAGAGAGAACGGCAGAAGCAGCGAGAGCGAGAGAGAGAGAGAGAGAGAGAGAGAGAGAGAGAGAGAGAGAGAGAGACGAGAGAGAGAGACAGAGAGAGAAAGGAAGAAGTCGGTATTGGTATGGGAGCGCCCGCACAGAGCAAGGGCATTTTGACGGTAGCAGTTTATCCCTTAGTGACGAAATGCTCGATAATTCCCTTAGTAGGAATGGATGGTGCAAAGACCAACGCCACCATTGCCATCAGTTTCATAACGATGTTAAGAGCAGGCCGGGAGGTATCCTTTGGAGTAGAAGGGGGGGGGGGGGGCGAGGAGTAGCAAGAAGCCGATCGATAAGTTAACATCGCAATGAGCAATTCAGGTATAGGAAAAGGGAACCCTTCCTCCTCTCCTCGTTATAATTATGCAATCACTATTATTGACATTATCATTTGATTCTCAGGACTTTTCCCAGATTTTCTGGCACGTTGGGCCCTCATCATGAGAGGGATACACACGCACACGCACACACACACACACACACACACACAGAGAGAGAGAGAGAGAGAGAGAGAGAGAGAGAGAAAGAGAAACCAACCTTGAGAGGATCTCCTACCGTATCTCCAACAATCGCATTCTGTGGATGAGGAGGAAGAGGAGGAGGAAGATGGGACAAATATCATTCCTGAATCGTCAATAAGAGCAAACAGGCTCTCCACGCT
>ADNK01001655.1:0-10547 GCA_000320545.1 Bigelowiella natans CCMP2755
GGAAGAAATACATTGGATATGAGACCAAACGCATGAAGCTCCCAACTCCGTCGCGCAAGATGTTTCAAATCGATAGCACGGAAGACTTGAATCTATGCACATAGAGTAGGACAGTTCCTCAGATCAAATCTTGGCCAGTTAGGAGCAATATGCTTTATGATTGCTGCATTTCCTGGATCTGAATAGCCAATGGAAACAAGCAGATGGGAGAAAATGTGGGTCGATTGTGGTGCTTCTGGCTGGTGGTAGCAGCAATGCGGTTTATTCCCCCCCCCCCTCTTCTCTCTCTCTTTCTCTTTCTCTTTCTCTCCTGATTTTTTCGCTCCTTGTCGCTCAGATGGACACGGTGCGGTTTGTTCAAAGCACCCTACGGTGATGCCGTATCTTATCAACTTCTGCGCCTCGATGGCACTAGGTAATGGCCTGGTACACCTAGAGTACACGCGTTTGAAGTAGTTGTTGATTGGGAGAAGGGGAGAGGGGGGGTGGGGGTGAGGCTGTGTTGGACTTCACGATTTCGTCAAAGAGATCGTTTCTCGGATTTGATTTGATGGCGGTGTTGTTTTCATTTCCCCCCCTCATATTTCTTCTTCTCCTTCTTCCTTCTAATCTCTCGCTTGGTCTTCTATTGATCGTTATTATTCCAGGCTCGTCCTTCATCTATCTCCTTCAACGTCGTTGCGGGGCACTGACCGTGACTAAAACAACAACGGTTTGTTTGCATTGCTCGCTCCTGAGTCTCTTACCCATTCTCCCTCCCCTCCTTCAATCACTTGGCATCATCGTCTCCATGTTATCTCCTGCATCATCGTCATCGTTGTCATCATCATCATCATCATCGTCACCGTAAAATCATTATTACCATCTTGGAAAGCATCATCTGTCTCATTGTTGTTGTTGTTGTTGTTGTCGTTGGTACTGCTCCGATCGTAGGTTCGTAAGTTGTTTTCGGTGCTCGTGTCGGCGTACTACTTCGGGCACACAATCTCTTCTGTGCAGTGGATGGGGGTAACTCGGCGCCGTGTGTGTGATATGTGAAAGCGTGTGTGCGTTGTTTTTGTTGGCGCGGACTGATTTTCCACATGATCATACATGGCCATCATCACGCCTACCATCGTCTCAGCACCTTGACTCTGGTAACACAACGCGCAGGTTCTTGTTGTTTTCACCTCGAAGTTTACTGCTCCTCTGATCGCATCTGGCATATCGTCGTTTCTGAAGGGCCAGCCAAGTAGTCAAAAACAAAAGAAGGCCTAAAAGTAATATCCACGCCCATGTATTGGAGATCGCTATATTGCGATAAAAGAGAAGGGGAAATGTCCCCTTATTCACGTGTAGCCAGGTGCATGTGTGTATTGTAGTGACAGTACTTCCATCAATAGCATGTGAGCGTACTAAGGACAGTGCGGATATTGTAGGCCTGGTAGGGAATGTTACATTGCACGTTTTAGCAATAACAACGACGCAGCAATAACAGAGACAGCCAACATAAAAATTACACCGGCAGCGCCGTGCATGCCTAAGGGAGTGTTCATGTAATGAACGCAAATGCTCCGACTTCTTGTGCATTTCTGTTATCGAAATAGTTACAAGTAGAAAGCTTTTGTTTGGAAAAAGCATAATAGCATGCACACGTGCATACTATACAGCTTCATATGTGCGCTCCTGCTAACAGCCATCTCGCACGCTCTAAGTATCTAGTTTTTACATCGGTGTTTTTGCGCGATTCATAATATGAGCTACACAGTAGGCGTTGTTACAGTTGATTATAGGCAAAGTAATATTATATACGTTTGTATAGGATGACTAATGGAAATATTTAATCAACATAATATTTTGCACGCGTGCCAAGTCTAGCTAGCAGCAACTATGCTATCGCCTTGCTTCCCTCTTCGATCTACCCCTCTCTGGACGTATGTATCTCAACCCCTTCATAACCTCCGCGGAGATATTTGAAGGCCGTGCAGAAGGCATAGCGTGCACCATCTCTTCGAGCGTTCCCTTCAGCAGAAGCTGCTCGACTCGAACTTCCGCGCGTTTCGAGCCAATGCGCCAAGCGCGAGCGATGACCTGCTCCTCTTCGGCTGGGTTCCAGATCTTATCGATTAGAAATACACGCTCTACCATCGAAAGGTCCAGCCCATGCGAACCTTCTCGTGTCAGGAGGAGCACGTGACATCTGACCTTCTGCCGTATTGGCAAAACATTCCTGGGCCGTCGGACGGAGCATCGCCGTGCCTTTACTACCGTCCCCTCGCGCGCCTCTGTCTGATCTCCAAGTCGGGAACTCCAGCTCACACGCTGGCCGATGCTAGTGAGAGGGAACGCCGTGTGGCGAAACGATGTCAGCAAAATGGGATTTCGCCTCTAAACTTTCTTCGATGATTTGTTGGGATGGTGATTTCGATGCCGACCACGCACATTGTGAAGATTCAATGTTTTTGAAATCGCCCCCCCCCCTTCCCCCCCTTCCCTATCGTTTGCCTCAGAATTTTCAGTTGGGCCCTATGCACGACATGCTGTTTACCTGATGACCCGACCAAGAAAGTCACCGTCGAGCACGTCTTTGGGCATGACAGTGTGAGCTGTAGAGCCGTTCCTGCCATCGTCTGTAATGATGTGCACAAGCTCGCGCTGGCAACGATCAGAACTCCAATCATTCTCAAAACCATCCCCCGCTCCGCACTTGTCGCACCGCCACGTGAGCACCTCATCATGTGTGAACCTTTAAGAGTGAAGATTTAGCTGGAAACACACATACTCATGCCCCCCCCCCCCCCCTTTCACTTTTTCACTCACACGCACAAATAGAGGGGGAAGATAGGGAAGAGTGAGAAGGTAGGAGGTAAAGGCATAAGGGGAAAACAAGACTTTCTTAGCTCGAGCTGATTTCTCGATGAGTAGAATTCTCCAACAGCATTCTTTCCAAAAGTGTGAATCAGCGAAGTCCCCACGAGGTCAAGACACTTTCGCATCGACGAGTAAATCAGGCACTTCGTTGAGATTGACTTTCCTGCAAATATCGAGTTTCGAATTACGATGTCATTTGTTGTGTTCACACTGAACCGAACAATCGTCAATTTATGAAATGCTCTTTTGCGTAGATGCCAACAAAAATGTATTTTCCGAACCTTTTCGCCTTGCAAGCAGTGCTTTTATTTCCTGGATGACGTAATGGGCCTTTTGCGACAATTCGAGCATGTATGTGCTATCTTCTATCACAGCCCTATTCGCCATAAAAGGCAGTGAGAGTGATGATGGCTTGCGCGAATCTGCACAAGCACTCTCTTGTCGGTGGCTTTGACCATGGTATTTTTCACCCTCCCTGAAACCCTCTCTAAATATTGGGGACGTCGATAACCGCCTCTGCTGCGTGGTAACTGCGCGACCACGTATCTTGTGAAGGCGCTCTGTCAGAGTCTCCATCCAGTGCACCTTTGTCCCAGGCTGTAAGAACGCCCACCGATCCGCATCAAACGGCCCGAATTTGCACCATGGACAATGAAGATTCGTAGCGGTGACGCATTCCGCGCAAAACGCGTGCCCACAAGGTCCTAGGTATCTGAGAGATTAACAGAGGAAATAGAGAATTCACATTTGTGTCGTCATTCATAGAGATGCATTTTTGTAACACACCTGAGGAGTAGCCCTTCCATTCCACAAACGCATGAGAAAGGCTTAGACTCACCCAGCTCCTGAACAAATTTGACTGCCTTTGCCACCTTATGCTCGACGTCTATGCCATTCAAGACAAGATTTTCCTTTTTCATCTGGTGTGCCTCCCAGTAGCGCCGCATCTCGTTCGCGACTTCCTGTGTTGCCATGGGTTCCAACTCTACGATCTTCAGAGATATGTAAATTTGAAATTTGATAAGACTCGTAAGTTTGTCTCGCTATGAACGGAATTTATGGAAAATCTAAGTTGACAGAGGTACGCGTGAAATCACCTGAGGCCCCCCACCAACGCAACTAAGTCTTAGATTCAGCATTGTCTCGAGCATCATCTTCCTGTTCTTTGGATTCAATAGTGATACGCCCCAACCCTTTGAAAAAAGAAGACCATAAGTGTCGACACCCTTCTTTCCACCCAAGATCATGAAATCTTACTTCGTTTGAATCGCCGATGGAAGTCGTAAGGAGGTTCATCTGTACAACGGAAACGAGTGTGTTGTACGTACTGCGCTCTATGGGCGAGGGCTGGAGGAGGACTGTCTTTCGCGACAGTCGTGGCAGCAATCGCCCCACTTCTTTCTTGGTATGCTGAAGCATTATGCGAGCCAGAGTGTCGCTTGCACGCCGCATCCCTGTGCCGATGGAATGGTAAATTATTTGCATGTGCATTACTCACGAAGTGACTGTACCTCCACAACAGCCGCGAACGACAGGATTTCCGACAAGCCTTCTAAAAATATCAGAGGAATCTCTTCCCGCGGCTGCCGTCGCGGAGAATAGAGTAGGGTGTAAGAATTTGAGCATGGCTTCCAACACTTTTACGTCTTCTCGGGGCTTGGAAAGAGCTACAGGAGTGCCTGTAAGGATCCAACGACTTCCCGCATTCAGTGAAGAGAGGAAATGTGCGTGCTGTTTTAGCATAAAGTTTGAGCGGGGAAAAAAATCGTTAGCCGACAGTAGAATGGTATTCATGAGAACCTTTACGGAAGGGTAATGGTAATACTAATTATGCTGGAAAAGGTGACAGAAAACAAATTGTTCCCATTCGTACAGTCTAAAAGTGAAAATATTTCCGACCTCCGTCCTTATGGAACGGCCAACTGTGTGTCCCTCGTCCACGACTATCCGCGTGAAAACTATGCGACGAAGAGAAGACAATGCGGGTTTGCTCACGAAAGAAGAATGCGCTTTCTGCTTCTCCCTTTTCTCACGCATTGCTTCCAGTGTGAGTCTTCGATAACTCACAACGACAATCAGGTTTCTGCAGATAGGAATGTAGCAAATGCAACCGGGCGGTGTGGAATGGAAATCAAAAGGAAAGCACAACGCAAGAATATAGAAAGGAGGTGTGAGAGTGATCGATTTTATAGAAATCAATTGCTACGTTTTTCCACATATATTCTCACCTCCTTAGCTCCTCCGGGCTCGGAAGCCATTGAGGGTCAGCTCTATCCTCGCGAATCCCCAAAGAGTCAATGTAAACTCCACACACATCCCACTCTTTTCTCAACCGCCCCATTTCTTCTCCCCTCGTTTTCCCATCTCTATGCTTCCTTTTAAAACCTTGCCGTCGCACGCTACCGCATAAGTCTCCATGGACGTGCCTTCAGGTGGGGCGGGGAAATTTGTCAAATAAGCGAACTTTATCAATAAGCCAACGAAAAAAAATTCGATTGTTGGGAAAAATTCAACTCACGCATACATCATGGTAAAGATGGATTACGATTAGCAGAAAATAGGCATTATTTGAGTAGAAAATTTGCCTTTCAATCTGCTGGCGCCAGTGCTCAATAAGTGCAGGTGGGACAACAATAAGTGTCGTGGCGCTCGGGAGCAATGAGGCTCTAGCACGTCGAAACACTGAGCGCGCTGATATTCCTCGGTTGATGACAAAACGTTTCGGCCACCTTGACACTGAACCTACATGCTGCATGCTGACGCTCGTCGATCTAGAAACGGCTATCACCTTTCCCCCTGAAATTACATCCTTAATACCACTTGGGAAGGACGTGTACAGGCTGTTCAGCACGGAATCAAGGTAGGAGAACGAAATATTGTTGAGTTCAGCACGTTGTTGGGCTTGCGATACGAAGGCCTCCCAAATGCCTTGGAAATGCTGATGAAGGCAATGAGAACGGCTGGCCAGGCTTTCAGAAAGCTCGTTAAGGAATGCTCTTCTTGAACGTGCAACCTCCCTGTCTTCTTTGCTAAATGATTGCTGAGAGACATGCTTCCTACGAAGATACCGACAGATGTGCTGGACAGCATTATCGTGTTTTTTAACGGAAGAGGGCGATGATCTTTTGACCATGGACGCGGATGAGGATGCTAATGATACTTGTGGGGACGCCATGCGGCCGTTCGATGCCAGAATCAGCGCTAGAACTGTCACGGTCTGGCCACATGTAAAAGAGAGGTTGGATGGTGGATGCTATCTCAGGATTGTAATGAAAGCCTAAGGCTGCGCCCGAATAGGACGCAGCACACATTGTTATGGGGTCGTCCACTCGATAAATGTGTTCTGAAAATGCAATCCTCTCGGAGACTTGACGTTGTATTTCCATCGTCTAAAAATGAAGGAGATGCAGAATACCTTACCAAGCCCTGGGCCGTCACACAACATGCCCCCCCTCGAATCAACATGGGGAAAGTGATCCTGTGAGCTTTTGAACAGACATGGCGCGAGCCCATAAAAACCACGCATACACGCAAAATGCACAGCGTTAGGCTTAACCGTAATTGAAAAGGGGCCAGCGTATCATCACGTATTCGTTTTTTTTTAATTGTGTGGTGGAAGCGCATGTCAACTTCAACCTCTTCGCATCGTGCTTTGAGATACAGCCAGACTCTACATCAAGGTAGGCCACGGAAACCGAATCGGTGTTTGTGCTGAATTCCTCACTCCCTTTCTCCACATTGCTACGAAGCGCTATCGAGGTGCCGACACACTGCGGGGGGGTCCTTTCGCGCATCATCATCCATCGAAGGCCTACATGTACATTGCAGCAAACCTCTTGTGTTTATCATCCGTTTGTATAGACACAGTAAATGGGAAGATGTAAAGAATATATTTCTTCTTTGAAGACCACCTTGCCGTTGGTGCGGGAAGAGCTGACAATTTAACCTGGATTCACGTACAAAAAATAGCAATTTAACCTGAATCCACGTATCGAAAAATAGCAAATCAACCCCCTCATTTCGTACTTGCTCTGCCGCTCCCCCACCCCTCATTTCACAGTCTCGAATGTCTCATGTAATACCCTACTGGATACGCGTAGAGGGTCGCGTGTAGCGATTTGCAAGCAACAACAAAGCGTGGCTTGTCTCTGTGACTTAAGCAAGAGAGAATTCTATAAAGGCATTCAAGTGGAAGCTCGGTGATGAGAGATTGGGGGGTATGATTATCATCCTCATTGCCACCCCCACCTGCCCAGCCTTCCCAACTTCGTCCACATTTGGGCTGAAAGGCTGATTAGACGATAGAGGAGGGGGGGGGGAGGTGTTGGAAAAGAGTGAGTTTGGCCTTTGAACCAATGCCTTTGTATGGAATACCGTGCATCTATTGTTAGTGTCTCTACTTAATTAATCTCGTCGTTGTTGTTGTTGTTGTTGTTGGTGGTGGTGGTAGTGGTGGTGGTAGTGGTGGTAGTGTTGCCGTCGTTTTTCGAGTCGTCTCGTTACTGCTGCTGCTATTTGAATGCGACCAATGTCATCCAGCATTCCATAGAGAGGCAGGGTGTCGCGAGATCTAACGCCTGGCCAAATCGCCATTAAGAAAAACGTGAAAGAGAGAGAGGGAGAGGGAGAGAGCGAGAGAGAGAGAGAGAGCGAGAGAGAGAGAGAGAGAGAGAGAGAGAGAGAGAGAGACAGAGAGAGAGAGAGGCGGTGCGGTGACATAAAGCAATGCCAAGGAACATGACGAATAGCTCATAGAAAGCAGAAGATTTCTTTTCAAACACATACCACTGGAAACCCTTGCTTCTTGCTTCTCCCGCTCCTCCGCCTGCAGCTCGTGCGCGGATTCAAAGATCTCTCCCAGTACAGACGGCGGCACGGGGGCGCGCGATGTGGAGACTGATAACGAGCACGGCAAGGACGATGGCGTCGAGGACAATGGTGGCTCGTAGCTGCGGCTACCCAACGATTCATCGTTACTAGAAGATACAGAACTAAAGCGAGAGGAGGCCACGGGAGAATAGCTCGGTGGCGCCGGTGACAGTGGAGAGGAGGGGGGGCGGGACGACGAGGAGGGGGGGGGCGGCGTTAACACGGAGGCAGGGGTCAGGAATGACTCGAACAAAGCCGAGCAATCTGCACGCAATCACATGGATCATTGAGTCAAGCAGATGGCGAGAAACGATGCAAGCTGCTAAACAGATAGAAAGAGAGAGAGAGAGAGAGAGAGAGAGAGAGAGAGGAAGCCTTCTGATATTCTCAAGCAAATCCACCACAACGACCATCTTCATCATCCGAAATCGTCGGTGCTGCAACCGTCCCTGGCCCCAGCTTCGAGCACGCTCCTTTCCCTTTCGAATCCGCCGGCTGATGGCTCATCACCTGTTGTGTTTGGGCATCTATATCAGCGGCGGCGTACTTATGGTGCAACGAGCGAGGTTCTCGGGTAAAAAGCGATGGCAATCGGCACTGTTAAATTATAGATAATGAATAGCCTCTCTATTCGTAAAGAGCGATCTAGTTCTTACGTGCAGGGAGGGAGGGGCGTTGGCTGCGGCTCTCGCCGACGACGCTTGCGGCGGTTTCGATGATGACGAGGAGGGCGGCGATGATGGGAAATAGGCGCAGAGAACTTCCGACAATGCCCCCCGGACTTTGCAAGGAACGAGGAGGTCAAGGTTTACATGGAGCTCTGTATCGTTTCTGAGATGGAAGATCGATAGCGATGCGAGGGAGGTGGGGAGGAATGCTGACTTCAAACCGATGATGAGACAGAGTATATATATATTGAATGGTGGCGGGTATTTTTGTTTTTGTGTATAGCTTACATGAGCTGACACTTGATGGTGAGCCCTGCCGCGCTCCTTAGAAGATCTGGGTGACAGGGAAGAGAGGGCGGAGGAGGGAGAGAAACGAATCATCACTCAGCAGATCGACATGTTTTGGTGAAGATTCACGTGCGCTCACCACAACCATGCAAATGTTCGCATAGAATTCGAACGCAGTGGCTTGAGTTTGCTGTGCTAATTGCAATCCCTCAATAATGAATGACCTTTCAGGTACTTCGAGTCGTCCCTCAAGTTTCTGTAACGTGATGATGAGGACGGTGGCGAATCCGATGGGGAGCTCTGGGTCGCGGGAAAGAGGCGAAATTCATCCCCGCGAAGCCTGCCGCCAGTAAAACAAGTGAGGGATTTTTGTACGTTGGCTCTTTAGATCGGTGTTCGGTGGCTTTACCATTCAATGCGCGTGATCTCCGTCGTTGAGACGCGCGATGAGGTGCTTACAAGCCGAGAATTCGAACAGATTCTTTTAGCTCGATGGATTTTTATCATTTTCTCCTTGCCTCTTTTATTATCGGTGCTTTGGGTCGGCACATCCTCGTTCCTTTGCAGCCAAAACGAGATCCTTCCGTGCCACACACAGCGTTTTTTCCCCTCCCAGGCCTCCCCCCCGCGGTTGGCACGGGTAGGTTTCTTCGGAGTTTCGGACTCATTCGCTAAGTTGCTTAGACGGGGACGTTTATGATTTGGAGATCCGGGAAGGGGAGGGGGGTGGTGACACCGGAGCTCGCCCTTCGCTTCGGCTAGCATCGCTCGTTCTTCACGTTTTGTGTGAATTTTGTGGTGAACTAGGAGTTTTTTAATGCGATAAATATCTAAGTAATGTATTAGTTTTACTGATTTCTCCCTTATCTCCGAGGAGTCAATAATTCTTCATGAAGATTATCGAGTACGCTATTATCCGCTTGATATTTGATCTGGATCATCAGAATCTTCGGCAACGCCATAGGGCCATTTTACTAAAATATCCTTTGATTTCCTTTATTTTAGACCGAATTGCATGGGATTTTTGTGGTATAAAACCGGTTTAAAATCGACAAAAGTGAGCGTGTTGTCTCTTCTTCTGGATCGCGGAGCCTCTCCCCCTCCCCCTTCCCTCACGCCGCATCAGCTACCATGGTTTCTGGCCAGATCGTCTTGTTTGGAATGCCCCTCGGAGCCGCGGTGCGAATGACAGTTGTTGAGAGGGAGATCTGGCGTTGGTTGTGTGTGCGAGGAGGAGGGTTGCTGAAATTACGCTACTTCCGCTCAGGTTTCAGCCATCGTCTGCTCAATTCTTCTCGTTGCGTTCGTCGCCGCCTTCGTTTACAACCGTCTACCATACAGGTTGTCATGCCCCAGTTCAATATAAAGGAATAAGGACTCATCCTTCGTCTATCCCCCGCCCCCACCCCCCCCCCTTCCGCTCTCAGGTTTCCTTCCTCCTATTTGTGGTCAGTGAATGGCCAAGAGCTCGGCGACTCGGGGTGCAAACGGGTGGCAGGTTCTGATTTCATAGCCTTGAATATCTCCTCCTCCATCATATCACTGTGCAACAACTGCTATATGTAGCCGCAGTGCGAAGCCATGCTGAGAAGCCCCCTCCCCCCCCCCCGTCACTGGGGCGGCTTTGGATGCGCAAGAACAGCATGGGGCATGACGGAGTCAAATCTCTCTGCAAGTCGTTGCTATCGTTGGGCTACGTGCTCGATGAAGTCGACTTTGGGTAGGAAAAGCAAGGGAGGGAAAGGGGGGGGGGGGTGGAGGAGCGCTCGCGATGAATCCTTGATCATCGTTATCCTCTTGGCTTTTTCCTCTGAACATCAGCCCCTCCATACACTAGCCCGAATAACACATGCGATCGTGAATGCTCCTCAA
>ADNK01001652.1:0-20695 GCA_000320545.1 Bigelowiella natans CCMP2755
GAGAGAGAGAGAGAGAGAGAGAGAGAGAACAACCCGTCCAGCAAAAAGCACAGCAAACAGTGTTAGTTCGGGCGGGTCAAGTTCCTCAACAAGTTTGAACAAAAGTCTTTCGTCCCCTCCCTCCCCCTCCCCCCCAAAAGCTCACCACAAAACACAAACGAACACAACCCAGATCGCAACAGGCGACAGGCGCTGAGGATTCCGGCCACAGAAGATTGAAAAATTAGTTAAGATTTTATCATCAAGAATCATTAGTTTTTGAAACCTTTTCGCGAAGTTGATCTTCCAGGGTAACACAGTTTCTTGGGGAGGGGGAGGGGGGGGGGGGGGGGGGTGCGGACAATCGTTGGTAGTTTTTCGTTCAGAGAAGATCGCCTACCTACCCCCACATACCGTGTAAAGACACATATAACCACGAGACGTAATCGCCACAATTCTATGGTTAACGACAATGGTGCTCGCCTCCTCGCTCGAGACCGAAGCATCTGGCAGGTCTACATCCGTTGCCCGCAACACGTCGATGGACGAAAAGTCGCCGTATTTCTCACACCTGAGCGTTAGTGAATTCTCCGGTTACGATTTCGAGCCTGCCCGTCTCATCTTATATGCATCGGCGCGAGAGCGGCGCTAGCGGTAGTCGAACGGGAGGGTTGGTTGCTGTTGGAGGCAAAAACCTCTTCACTTCGCCGAGGAGGACCGTTTCCCCATGAGAAACCCCCCATATGCTCAGAAACCCCTACGAGACGGCGAAAAAAAAAAAGGATCGTTAGCCCGATGAGTGCCGGACAAGGGAAGCAATTCAATCCCCAACCGGCGAGACTGCGAACAGCACGCGGCCGTTGTCGCGTCGCTCAGAAGTCACAAGGCCGTGGATCTCGGTGCTACTGCTCGCCTGGGAAGAGACGGGCGGCCTCCGCGGCCGAAGGACTCGAGGCCCCGAGACGGGGAGCAGCATATTCGAGAAGGAAGGCTCAGTTCTGCAGGTTGCGTCGATCAGTTGACGATCCCACTTTAGACAGTAAAGTATACAATAATTTAACGATAAATAATGACAAACCCTTTGTTGCAACTTTCCATTTACCTGAGTGATAAATTATAAATTCTAATGGATATCGTAGATGATATTAACCGGGTACTTCCTAACAATATTTCCTACAGTTTCAGCCTATCACTCCAACCACCGCCAATGATGACGTCGACGTCGACGTCTCGCTGGCTCCAACTAGCCCTTTGGACAGCGATGCAATGGGTCGCTACAGCTTCGCTCAAGACCCACCGAACATACCTGAAGCCGACAAATTGCTTGGTAATCAAGGCAGCACGTTCTCCGCCTCGTGTTTCCAATTAGAGACATCGGAGCTCTTTTTTGTGGTCTCAAAACCTTGCCTTTGCCAGGTTCGAATGGGGGCGCTTTGGACGCGCTCTCACACGTTGCAAGCGAACCGAGAGTCATTTTCTCCCACAGTAATGGCGTATCGCCGGAGGATCTCTTCTATGGGGGCGATGCAGGCAAGCGTGTTTTTGCACGTGTGTTTTTGGAACAGAGGATAACACCTCTGACTATTAGCGTCCTGGTCAGTACTCAGCATTTATTTTCCCGCTTTTGCCCCCTCCCCCCCCCTCACCAATCCCCGTAGAACAATCAAGCCGAGCAGTCTATGGCATCGCCCGGAGACATAGTTTCTAGCTACTTTGAGTGCTGGAATAGGCGTGATATGGAAGCTGCAATCGCTCTCTTCGATGAAAACAATCTACGATATGAAGATACCCTGTCGGCCACAGATATATTTATATAGATGTATTTATATATATATATATATATATATATATATATATTTATTTATGATAAGATGCAAAACGCCCGCGGCTTTGCGCACGAAACTCCTATCAAATTATCAAAAGCGTGGCGTCGGCATGTACGTCGCAGGTACCCGAAAGTGTTTACGGAGAAGGAGCAGCTGAAGAGGCACCTCCTCGGAATAGCAGCTGTCCTGCCAGGTACAGGTTAGCACTGGTGACATGCCGCCGCGCGCGATTCGAGGTGGATCAACACGTGGATATGCGCGACGTCGGAACGAGTGATCTGAAACACGAAGTTGTGATGAATGTTTTGCTCGGGGCCGAGTGATGTTTGCAAGCCAGCTCTCCACCATGTTAATGCGCATTACTTGCGTGCTTAGGTAACTTCGAGTTCATCCTCGATGATCTCTCCGTTGCGTCGCCTAACGAGGCCGGAGTATCACACGTGGGTGTCCAATGGCATGTTGGGCTAAGCGACGGAGTTGAGCTACCGTTCACCAGAGGATGCAGGTAACGAGAATGTGCGGGTCTGATTGGAACAAATAATTCGTTTCATAATGATGGTGATGATGATGATGATGGTAGTGGTGGTGGTGGTGATGACAATGATGCTTAGAGTATACGATGGGAACGATATATATATATATATATATATATATATGAATGATGATGAAGGACGAGGAGATGCTGAAGAATGGTGGGGATAGATATTCTGATGGGTGCTGATCACGAACTTAGCATCATGACATCGCACCTGACACATCGCCCAAATATGCATGGTGGTTATGGCGGAGTTAGTTTCTATAAAGTGAGCGCTGAGGGCAAGATCATATACGGTTTTGACGTCCCCGAGCCTGTCGCGAAAACAGGTTTCTACGCAAATGTGCAGCGCAAATAACTTAGCTTCAGCGGAAAAAGCCGTTTAAGCACGGGTTGGGAGAATTCCATGCAACGTAGACAATCATGTTCTGTGAGCGGAGATACATCCATGGTTTGCCTTATCGTGTGACTCTTCCATACGAATGTGCAGGAGACATTACTATTGCAATCTTGAGGCTAGTTAGGTATTTCACGTTGAGATACCAATATGATATATATATATATATATATATATATATATATATATGTGTGTGTGTGTGTGTGTGTGTGTGTGCGTGTGTGTACATGAGCATAAATTTATATACACGTATGATGTGTGTAATTTAGCTTTTATATTGTTAAATGTCGGTTGCGATCGTGCCATGGTATGTTTGGAACTTGGAATATAGCTCTCTACCATTGGCTAACTGCACTCTAACTGCACCCCAGAATATCGTTCATTGCAAAATAATGTATGCTATACTTGTGTTTTGTATTCATCCAGCCCTCTTTTAAAGATGATAAGTTCAAAGGCGTAAGGCCATAGTCGCTAAAACAAGCAAACATTGTGAGCACAACTGGGTATCCCCTGTCCTTTATTAATGGAAATGCGCTTGACCCTCGTTTCGGAAAATTGTATACACTCATGAATGTGGCTTGCGACGTAGGGTATTGCTTCGAAGTAATTATAGTAGAAATGACATTTCTAGACTTCGCTGCGACCCAAAGCTGTAAGGGACTGGACACAGCATGCAAGAGCCATTGCACAATGCAATGGTGATGCCCAAGTTTGTGCAATATTGCCATGAATCTATAAATCACTGGCCACGCGCAAGGCTACCACACGTCATGTCCATTCGTTCAGCAGTCTAGCAGTGCCGACCAACACTTCATGGTGCACTGTGCCGCAAAACTCTAGCTAGCTAGATCGCACGTCGGTCTAGATGTGCTAACCACGCAACACCTAGACATGTTTCAAGCTAGCTTGCACCTACAAATGCCATCATGAGTCGCCCTGCTGCGTGCAGCAGGGTGCACACCACACCCCACATTTGATTTCCCATCTGCCGTTGGTAGGGGAATGACACAAAATTTTCATTTCAAAAATTCACCTACTGACGACCTACTGCTGAACTGAATTGCTAGAATGACATGGCAAAATTGCACGAGCATGACATGTCAAGTGTTCGACATTTGATTTCCCATCAGCAATCAGTAGCAAAATGTGCCAAAATGCGCAACATGAAAAATTCACCCACTGACGACCCACTGCTGAACTGAATTGCTAGAATGACATGATGAAAATCACAGGCACATCCCATGTGTTTTGTGAAAACAATCTTTGTTGAAAATGACATGGCAAAATCCACAGCAGAGCATCGTTGAAAACACTGCAAGTTTGTTCTCACCTGAAATGACAAATGAGAACATTCAAATCAAAAAATGGAAAGCCATTGGACAAATGGTTGACGGAAGAACAATTCAGATCTTTGAAAAACAAAAGATTTTTGCATGCAATGTCGTCTGACATGGACACATGCAAAAGGAAATCCACTGAAGAACTTGTCATCAAGTTCGGTCAAGGCAAGGGAACTCAACCAGCATCAAGATCAAAAGATTGCATGTCACATTGTGGACACACTGACAGCAAAAGGCCCTGGATGGGTTGCAAATTGCATCATTTGTTCATCACTGAAAAGAGCAAAAAAGTGGAAATGCTTGTCAGCTTTCTCAGTCCATTTGGATTTCTTGCTCTCAAAACTTCTCAATTTGGGACGATTGGTTTGACAAAAAATGCTCTTTGTTTGTTTTTCCCTGTCTTCTTTGCTTGATGATTTGGGCACATGCTTTTCATTTTTGCTCATCTTGCACTTTTTGATGGCATCTTGAACCATGCAATTGCAGGCTTTGCATTCTACCTTTCGTAGCCATTTTTGAGAGTTCTTTTTGTAGTGTTCTTTCACATGTTCTGAAGTTTTGGATTTAAATATTTTATTATTTTCGCTCATTGTGATGCTATAGATTTTTTCTTTTTAAACCATTTCATGTTCGTTTCAAAACTCTCAAAAAAACTGGTCATGGATACAACATTGACACCAACCGATTAGTTAAGATTGGAGGTAGAACTTACAAAAAATTGAATGTTAAAGGATCACCTTTTGAAGTTGTGAATAGCAGTCTTAATTCTTTTAGAAACCTCAACGAAAGCCAACTGAAAAAAACACATCGCACAATTTGTGGTGGAACTAATACAAGTTGTGCAATTTTTGTTCATCGCAAGGTAGATGAAGAAAGAAAACATGCTATTAATGAATTCAATCATGAAGGACTGAGATTAGCAAATGTGATGACCATTAACGGTGTGGTTTTGAAAAAAACTACTCAAGCATTTAGAAATGCTATTGGTAGATTTGTTAAAATCAAATCAAAATTATTTGATAGACAAATTTGTGGAGTGTTAATGAGAAACCAAAACATGGCTGAGGAAATGAATAACCCTTCATTTGAACACAGTGATCACATCAAAATCATTCACAATGGGTCTTATGATTCTAAATCATCAAGTAATTATGATGTCAGTCAAATTGTGGTGAAAGATAACAACAACAATGTGGCTATGAATTGCAAATACCTTGAATGTGAAATCAATGATGAAGCGAAAACCTTTGGTGAACTATTCCATCAACCTAAAAAACACTACAGAGAGAATTCTTGTATGTTCAATGCTGTTGTGAACTCACATGAAAAATCATTTGAAAAATCCAGACATGAAAATATTACTCATGATGCTCTTTGTAACATTGTAGGAAAAAAAGAAAAAAAAAAGGAGAAATGCCATTACATTAGCAAAGATTAAATTTTTTTTTGAAAAATGCAAATTAGGGCTAACCGTTTGCGACAACATGTATAAATTAGTTGATAAGTTTACACCTGAGAAATGCAATAAGCACATCTCACCACGAAACTTCAGAGTTATGGTTCATAATAATCATGCTTATTTGCTCAATCACCAAATCAAAGAATTAGAGCAGAAAAAAAAAGAAGTAGAACATAATAAATATTTATTACAAGTCCATAACAAATACAAATTTAGAACAATAGATGAAGATAAAAGTAATTGTTTCAAATTTATTAAAAATCTTAATGACATCGTATCTCATATTAAAACAGTTAATGATGAATGGATTAAACATTTTTATTGTGGCGATATGAGGGAATTATTAATTGAAATGATAAATGTTCACAAATGTGAACCTAAAATTTTCTTTCAACATAACAGAACACTTTCATTGTCATTTAGAATTAGCAATAAACACTGTGTTATTTCTCATCCTGATTATAACAACATTTGATGTATTAAAAAAATATTTTAAAGTTGTTAAAAGTATGGATAAAGTAAAGACACTTAACAACATTACCTTTTACAACTTTAGATCCCGTTCAGTAGGAAAGCATATCCATAGCCTACAAAAGAAACCCAGAAAAAAAAATTATGTAGATGGTATTTGCTACTATGCTGGTATGGAGATTGTATGTAAAAAGTACAATAAGAAACCAAAACTATATGTGAACTACACTTATGAAATTATTAAAGTAAATAAAAAAGAATTTGTAATACAAGATGTGTGTGATATGGAAGAAATAAGAATTCCTATAGAATTAATTAGTAAGCATTTTAGATTGTCATATGCCTCTACCTGTCATAGTTTCCAAGGATTATCAGTTGATGGTCCTATCACCGTGTTTGATGCAAATACCTGTAGAATTAATCGCAAGTGGCTCTGGACTGCTATGACTCGCTCTACTGACCTATCACAGATACAAATAAATCAGCACAGCGATAAAGAATGCTACAGATTAAAGGAAAGTATGATTACTCAAAAACTACGAATGAAAGTATCTTCGTATAGATCTCAGGACAAAAGAGCTGGTAGAACATGGGAAGAGAAGGAATATATTGATGAGAAATGGATAAAAAGAACTGTTAATAATCACCCTCACTGCCCTGTGTGTAGATGTGGATTTACTGCTGATAATGTTTCTGTGGATAGAATTGATAATGCTCAACCTCATCTGTGGAACAATTGTAGATTGACTTGTGTGGAATGCAATCTTAGTAGAAATAATCAACAGACTTGCCCAGCATTTGGTGAGTACACCCCTCAGGATGTTGAGTTTGAAGATGGCTTTGAGGATCAATGGGATCAATGGGTGAAACCTGGGTACGAAAACACCATCACTGGGCTGGAGCTTTGAGGCATCGTGTGCCCGAAAATTTGACATTTAATGTCTTTGCCATATCAGCCACACGTGTCAGTTCTTCACCGGAGACTCTCCCCGCTGCTGGGCATTCCGGGATGAAAATGGGAGTCCCTAATCTTCGGACACTAACGGACACTAACGGGCAATACCGGTAATACTCCCGGTACATGTAATGCTCTTTCCGGGGATTCGCCGCAACGAGAGTCTCCCGTGAAGATCTTCACACCAGACTCGAAATCAGACTCGATGAAGCGTAGTGGGAAGGTAGATGAAAGAATCCCTAGCAGGAGAAGTTCGAAAGCACAGGTACTTATCCTACGAGGCTTGCGTTCGGGAGCTTAAGCTTTGATGTGTTCTCAGCGTTCTGAGGTATGGGGAAATCAGATGGACTCTATTAGCAAACAAATCTTGAAATTGAGGGATGAAAAGAACAAGCTGAATGACCGACTTGCGCGATTTGAACAATTTTACTCGGAAGAAAAGTTTACGAAGGAGGAGCTCAATGAGAAAACAAAGAAAGTAGAAGCGCAAATAGCTGAAACTCAAAAGGAAATCCAGGCGAAGGAGGCAGAACTGAAGGATGTGACAAAAGAGTATAAGGAGGCAACCCAAGGTTATGAATTCTGTGAACATCTAAGGAACAATCGGTGTGCTGAGATATTTTTGCGTGTGTGTTCAGCCATGGAAATAGACGAAATTGGGGGGGTGATTTTGACAGAAAACCCTGCCGGAGGAGACTATGCCAAAGCTCTTGTTGAAGCAGAAAAGAGAGAGGCTGGCGATGCGAAAATCTCCAAATTCCTGCCCATGGTGCTACTGACAGTGTGCACGGTATTCATCCCTGGTTTTACCGAAATTATGAAGGATGAAGCAAAGAGCATGAAGGATAAGGGCATTAAAGGCATTCTCGTATTTGGTAGAAGGTGTTTCATTCAAGTCGTGAAAGAGTTCCGTCGAATACGTAAGGAATACATCGACGGTGCCACATTGAGATTTTGTATACTCGCGGGACAGAGTGGAATTGGCAAAAGCCTGGCATTTTCCCAGATTTACATGCGAGAAGCCTTTATCCAAGGGGAGAAGGTGGCGTTTTACTCCGTCCGAGAGGCTACAATTTATTTGTTCCGGACGGAAGGCGGGAAGTACACCTGCCAGCAAGCGGAAGTAAACGATCAAGGGTTCTGGAAAACTAAAGCTTGGAAAACTTTTGATGACAGATCAGCACATTTGATTATAGACCCGGCTCCAAGCCAAGGTCACAAGTACTTCCAAGTGCATTTAGTGGAGGCCTTCGTGGTGTACTTGACCTCTCCGAACAGCGAACTGCGCAGTTTCGAAAATGTGATCAGAGGTGTTAGAAGGAAGAGACTCTTTGTTCCGACATTGGCCATTGAGGAGTCCAAGGTAATAGCAACCGAGCTAAAAGAGAAAGAGAGTGTGTTTTTAGAGAGATTTCAGAGAACTGGTGGACAGCTGCGGGATTTCATTAGTGATGAAAGATACAAACTTTTCGAAGGTTATCAGAATGATGCTTGGGCAGGAATGGGGAGGACGGACTACATATACTTCGGAGATTTGAAAGTTTCAAGCAGAATATTTTCGGTCCAACCTTCCACTACTGAGGAAACACTTCTTTACGGTGAGGAATGCGTCATAGTTCCACAAAGCGAATGGATTAAGAGCAAGATATTCCAACTGTATGCAGAGAAGAATCTCAAAAATTTCACCGGATTAGATGGCGAGAAATGGTTCTTTGCTAAAATTTACAAGGGTTGCAAGCTTCTCGCTAGACGTCTCCCTAAGAAGCTAGCTGACGCTGAAAAACGGAAAGGGAATGGTGATTGGGAAGACAAGATTCACGAGTTCCCTGCTCATTCAACTTTGAAAACTTTCTCGAACGGCGTGAAAGGCCAGATAGACAAATGCCGAGCACACATCAAGAAGATAGCTGAGGATCAAAAGGCGGAACTTGTAGTGTGTCCGACAAACTATCCGGCCATCGATGGAGCAACAAACTGTCGAACACTGTATCAAGTTACGATTAGCAGCAAGAAGTCCGTCGGCAAAGCATACGTTGATGAACTGATTTTATTCGGTGCATCAGAAGCGGAGAAAGCTCGAGTGTTTTTCCTTGTCCCCCAAAAAATAGTAGAATCCTTCAGCATTTCGTTTGCAAAAGACTCTAAAGATGATGCTCTCAAGCTAGCAGAGTTCTGGGTTGTTGGCATCAATTTGATTGAAATGATTGAGGACGCACAGAAGAAGAAAAGCAAGATCACGGCTAGCTAGCAGCTTGACATTCTGCGATGGATGTAGGCGCAATGCTCTGCTGTGGATTTTGCTATGTCATTTTTGACAAAGATTGTTTTCACAAAACACATGGTAGGCAAAGCTTTCATGTTGCGCATTTTTGCACATTTTGCTGCTGATTGCTGATGGGAAATCAAATGTGGGGCACTTGACATGTCATGCTCGTGCGATTTTGCCATGTCATTCTAGCAATTCAGTTCAGCAGTAGGTCGTCAGTAGGTGAATTTTTAAAATGAAAATTTTGTGTCATTCCCCCTACCAACGGCAGATGGGGAATCAAATGTGGGGTGTGGTGTGTACCCTGCTAGCCTGCTGCGTGCGTTGCAAAACTGTAGAAAACACATGAATGACTGCACGCTCAGATTCGCTCGTGCTTTTTTCCTCGCTGCATGAGACACAAGTTAATACATAAACTGCGCATTTATTGTATATTCCCACGCAGGGACGTCTTTACAAGCAACGCTCATGCGAGTGGCGTGTTTTTTTCTGTTATCGCAAAATCGAAGCAATTTCGAAGATAAGCCTGTACGTTATGTAATGATAGACATGCAATATATTGTGTAGATAGGCCATAGTTGTACTTAAATACAACCACCCCAACTCGCATGCCATAATGAATACACAAGGATAATGTATACTTGGTTGACGTTTCTGACGATGTGTGTAGCGCTAAGTATGTCCCGCCGGACATATGTGTATATCTGTTTGTCATTACTATTCCCGCGTCACTTGCACCGCCTTCTTCTTCATGGTGTTAAGCATATTCAGAAACCCGTTGTTCCTCCCCGGCGTGAGACTCTAGGGGGGGTGGGGAAAGGCAGAGGCAGGGATTGGATCGAGGGGATAGAGAAGAAGAAGAATGAGGTTTCAAGGAAAAGTAGACGAATCTTGGAAGTTACTAAGAACGAAAAGATAATAGTGAAGGAAAGCAAACCTGGGTAATGCCAGCTTCTTGAATGAATTCAGGCTTGACGGCTACGATCTCTTCCACTGAATATCCTGATAGCCCTCGGATCAACAAGTTTACTAACCCTGCGCATTTGTCAGTGTTTCGTCACAACAATGCCGTCACGTATTCTAAATTTCGGTGGTGGTATTAACAGTCTCCCTCCCTCTCTCTCCCTCCCTTTCTCTCTCTCTCATAGAGCATAATGTGCATTTTAAATAATATTCATCCAACGATCCGATATACGTTCGTAACAAAGTGTATATGATTTCGTTTAATTGAAGGACCAAGAGTCAACCTTTAGTAATTAGTGCATCAGAATCCCCTCTAAAGAACACCTGATGAAGCAACACACATTCACATCAACGGCCCGGACTGGCAGATAACCTTGCGCCCCCCCTCTCCTTACCTTCCCATCTTCATCCTTAACGGCCACAACATATACGGTGGAGAGGCAGCCGGGAACCTGCGCAATGTTATTTGGTGACGTTGTAGTATTGATGATTTTGACGCTGATGATGATGATGATGACGACGACGATGACGACATGAAAAAACACAGCCAATTGAAATCAGTACTGGAGTCTGAGTACGATTGAGATATTGCCGCTTTCAAGAAAATTTGCAAAGATTCATCATGCTTTGTCTTTTACAGATAGGGAAGCCACAAACCTTGTTCTCTGCCTTCTGAAACTGGCTGGGAAGCGGCTGGGCCTCTTTGGCGTAGTATCTGATGATAAGAACATTTGATAATCTTAGCATATATTAAATAATCTTGTAAAGTCAAATTAGAGCACACATACACGAATGAATAGTTGTATATATATATAAATATATATATATATACATATATATATATATATATATATATATATATATTTATGAACACGCATATTTACTCCTATTGCTGGGGGACACGAGCATCGGTTATAGATTTTCTCTTCGAACCCAAAAATAAAAAAACATTACAAAAGCTGCTGATGTCTCAAGGTATTGTCCGGAGCGGATTTCAATCGAACGACCTATTCAGCGTTCAAGTTGTTACGAATCACATGGCTACAGTTCGGTGGGTTGTACGCACTATGATCTTCAAAGTTTTCGTGACGTGGGTTTGCACGATCAAATGCGAGCAACTACAAAAGGATAGATCTCTAATTTCAATCTTGCTGCGCTGAATTTGCTCCCTGACCTCTTTCTCCAGATTTGGGGTCAGGTTCAGAGAAGAGGACGTGGTCGCAAAAGCGTGCATTTCGCGTTGTCGGCTGCTTCTCCTGCTCAGCTGCTCCATGGCTCTGGAGAAGCCTCCCGCCCGGTTCAATCCTCTCGAAACCTCTAATTTGCGCGTGGTGACCTGAAATTGAAGAGTCTTTTCAGTTGCTCATGCCGTATATCGAGGGGGGGAAGTAAACGGGAGAGGGGTACTGCTTCCCCACATACCTGCTGCAGCACCCCAGTCTGCTGCGGTCTTTGAAGGACCATCGATGGCTTTAATCCAGTCGATAGATGCCTCGTAGGCGATAGAGCGGCCAGAGACGACGCAACCACAACGAGGAGAAGCAGCGACGCTCCTGTGTGGTAGGGGGTGGACATCTACTTTTTTTTCTTTTGTGTTCGACACGCCTCAGGCGAATTCCGAAGAGGAAACAGCGTTTTGTCCCTGTCGCAGCTTACATATATCCTAGCGTTTGGCTCTATGATCCAACAGAGGCAAAATGTGAAAATATAGGGAATTCCAACCCTGCGACAACCACTTTCCGCCGTCTTTGACACTGATTGCAGAATGAGGAGCCGAGGACTCAAAACCCATTTCCTCGCTGAAAAGGGAGGCACATCAGCAGCACAAACCAATCGAAATGCAACGCGATGGCGGTCTCATTGGCCTGGCTAGTTAGTGATAGTATAAAAGCTGTGCTGTCTCTGGCCGAGCTTCTGTTTGGGGCGAAGAAGGTATGGCTTCTGCGTCGTGGGAACAAGCATGGCTATAGAATTTCATGGTATATCGCCGCACGATGTAGCCTCCGCTGATCGAGTCATACTTAAAGCGAGAAAGTCATATAACATGCATTTTGTCAATCTTACCTTAGTTTATGCATCGTCACAGCACTGATGATCTTCCTCCACAGCTTGGTAAGAGCTGCGAGATCGCAGAATTGTCGTGTGTCTCCCATGTGACACGACTGTGCTGCCTTTTCAGACAGCTCATGAGCCATTGGCTGTCCATTGGAGGCTACACGCGACTCTTGTCACGTTGATGATTGTGAGGATGACCAAACTTTTGATTTCATCAGCATATCACGCATATTTGCTTGGCCAGGTGATTCTTCTAGAGGTTCTCCTCTACCTCTCCCTGCTCGTCTCAAACGCTGCTTTTGCAACGGCCATTAAACAAAAACCCCAAAACTACGGCGCGAATACCATATATTCTGGTTGTTGTACCGGAAAACCGGCTTCTATAATTCGGAGTATTCATGTATAATTTCTGGTTTCATTTGGCGATGTAGGTATGGCGATCGTGGCAGTGATGATAAGCGTTGAGTTTATTGGACTTATGGTCACTCGCCAAAGTGCGTGGGAGGCAATTAGGAACATCGCAATATCGGGGACAGTGTGCCTTTCAGGTCGGGTTCGCCATCGTTGCTAGCAGAAATTGAAGATTCGTTAAAACGCTGCGACTGATTATTCTTAGGCTGTTATGTGGTGCTGTCGATGCGGAAGATCTCCAGATTACTGGAATCGAATATGAGTCAGCAGAAGGCACTGGAGAATCGTGTGTTCAATAAGAAAACAACGACTACTACTACTACGCAGCAGCTTGGGAACAAGAATAAGCAGTCCAGTCACGCACCGAGCAGTAGCTGCCAGAATACAGCCGCTTCAGGACAACCTAGAAGACCTTCATCGCATGATTTTAAAAAGACACTGAGCGGCACTATGGATTCTTCCGGAAATTTAGAGCCACTTCCAATAGCCAAGGTCACCGTAGAGAAGCAGGAGGGAAGAGGTTCGGTCGCGGTTACGCTATCACCCCAGGCTGACGGAACATTTCTGGGAAGTATGCACGAGAAAGGGCGCGGCACTGAAGTGGTACACTTCAACTCACCACGAACGCCTGGCATTTTTGGCAATATGAACCGATCTGCAGCAGTTGAACGCACTCCGAGCCACTTCCAGGGCCGCAAGCGCTCTGCAAGCGCGCACCATTCAAAAGCGATTCTGACAAAACTGCGGCGTCTGCAGGCGCTCGGGCTCGTGTTGATACCGGTTATCTCGGGGGTATTCGGGTTCCTAGCTTGGAGATCTATCAGCGCTTCTGGGCGCCAAGATGAAGAGTTCAACCATGAAAGAGAAAACTACGTGCTTTTTGTCGACGTTTCACTCTACATCGGGATTTTAACAAACGGTTACGCGTTATGGTATGTTGCTGGAAACTAACAGCTCCGCAGTGAGACCGTGCAGTGATGATTTTTCACCTGAAAATGTTGGCAGATTAACGTGCGAACACGCACTGTCTAGGCTGCGAGCATCGTGGAGCGCACAAGCCATCACATCTAGACATGGCAGAAATGAAATGGCATCTAGCTAGATGAGTCCGACATTGCTAGATTGCTAGATTGCTACACATGACTAGCTATAGCTAGATGAGTCACAGTTACTTTTGTTGCACATGCTAGCATGTCTGTCCATGTTCAGTTGCGATGCATCTGAAAGCATGTAGGCGAGTGGTCGCATCTAGCTTGGTGTGCTGCGTGCGCAGTAGAGCTAGCTAGCTATGTTAGGCTACAGAGCTCGCTAGCTCGTCAGACACATCATGTTTGCATAATAAAGTGCACATTCACTAGGTCACAGCACTGGGCGAGACGCGCACACATGGCAAAAAAGAGAGACGCCGTGCTGACGTTACGTACACGATGACAAATCCCATTGAAATCATTTGGATGAAATGAGCACTTTCGATGCTGCTGTGTTTACTAGTTTATAGTGTTGCACCGATCTAGCGATTTAGCGATGTTTTCGCAGGTCACTTCTAGCTAGACTTTTGTAGATGCAGGCTAGCAGGCTAGCAGGCATCGAGGAAATACCAAGCTAGCAAGCTTCCCCGCACCAGACTTTTCTTCTTTCGCATCAGTCATTTATCTAGCTAGTTATGACCGAGTGCCCTGTGATGAAATTATTTGCGAAACATCCTTCCTCAAAGAAAACTTCCCAGAGATGCCAAACATACTTTCCCGCATTTATCTGAATGACGATCTCCGTCTTCCTTGTGACGACCGTATAGGTGTCATCAAGGTGCTGCTGATATTCCGAACAACTTGGTCTTGATATAAGGGCAGTGACGTATCTAAGTTTTTTCCTTTCCTTCTTACTCTCCAAGTTTCCAACAGATATGCGAATCTTTTTTGATCTTGTTGAGAAAAACTCACAGATTCTGTCGAATTTCTGCTGCATCGTGTTCAGGGATTCCTCCACTTTGAAGCTCAGAAAAACTCGAAGAAAGTTGAAAATATTGGCTACACTTGTGAAAAGCTCTGCACCGTCATTTCTATAGTAGTCGATCCCAATTTCATCGGACACAGTCGTAGCCCATTTGCTTCTCTCGTCCGAAGTCAAGTAGTTATCTACTTTCCTTTCAATTGTCGGAAACATTTTGATGAATTTTTGCAGTTTCTCGTTCACTTTTGTTCGAAGGCTGTACCCAGATCTTCCAGTTCTGTGCATGCTCGCAACGTCCATCGATAACATGTGAAGAAATCTCAGGAGCGAAAACTCCATGCAGTCTGTGTAGACTCTACCACGATTATGAATTGTTATGCATTCGCTCGTTTCGATGTGGCCTCCAATTAGAAGCTGTGGTACATCTTGCGTTTTTTGATCCTGCTCCTCAGCACTTTTAGCAGTCCGCTTTTGGCGAGGTGGAGAGTTTCTTCCCTCCTCCTCCCTTAGGCTTGCGTGTCTCTGTGGGTGTGCTGGGCACAGTGGATGATTCAGATCCATCGATCGCAGCTTTCTTATCATCATTTCTTCCTCTGCAGGAGTGCCACGCACAATGCATGCTTCCACAGCACGAATTCCGTGCTTCTTGCACAAATCGTCGATGTCAACAGACGCAGGCAGTATGTGCTCGAGATCTACTAGGTCCACGAGCTCATGTGACACGTCTTTGTGCTCTTGCAACAAGCGGTTCAGGCTCCCATGCGTCACGGCGCCAATTGCAATTCGGTCCCGTCCGTCCTTGTTTCTGTCGCATGCGTTTGTGTTTGTAGTTTGAATACTTTTACCAGGTCCTTGTTAAAAAAAGAAGCCATCCGCAAAGTCAGGCGAACTCTGCGGGGCCAGTTAATTGCAGGAAGAGTAGACGGGCTTCAGCCCGTCGTGGGAGAGGGTGCGTCCCTCCCTCCCAATCTAGCCCCTCCTAATGCTAGAAGCCACCCCAAGGAATCGGCGTATCGTTCATTCCTGAAGCGAGTACCTTTTAAGCACAGAAGCTCCTTGAGGCCTTGGAGGGGGAAGTGCTGACACATGAAGTGGCAGATACCCCCCCGGGGTCCCACGAGGAATCGAACCTCGTAACCAGGTAGGTTCATAACCAAATGGGGACCGGAAAGTCTTCTGATCGCCGATGTCTAAAAACTTTGATTTTTGGAACTGACTTTGCGCGATGGGCCATGCATGCCAGAAAGGCAAGCAGGTTCTCTCGGCTCATGCAGCAAAAAGAAAGAAATTTCCGAGAATGAAATCCATCATCATCAACACAGGGTGAGACAACAAAATCACCCCCGATTAACCCTCAAAACGCATGCCATTCCTAGCGGTTCCAACCCTCTCTTTGAAACATAGCGACATATGAAACAGGGCGCGATCGGAGTTCAAACGCATGCCGTTTTTTCCCTTTTTCGGGTACTTTATGCGTCTGCAAGCCTGGTTTCCCCAAACCATTGGGGTTTCTACAGCGCGACATCCAAAACTCCCCTTTTTAACTAAATTAATTTCTAATTTTCATCACGTAAAATCTTAAGCTGCCGTTGCTTCTGATCTACCACGGAGCCGAAGAAGCCACCAGAAGGGATCTCTCTCAGGTCATCATCCATAAGTCAAAACAGTTTATAAAGAGCCAAGAAATAACAAAGAATCACAGCTACAAAGTCACTTACAAAGAGAATGACAGTATTTTTCACCAACGAGCCTACCCGCAACCACCCAAGGCACGCCAGGACGATGGCGGGTCCGGAGGGGGGACATGAGAAGAAAGGGAGGGAGACCTCAGAGAAGGACCTCTACATTTACTGGGACATCGAGGGCTGCCGCGTCTCCCTACATCCTCAGGATGGTACAAAAACAGTCGAAGCAATCACCAAGAGCATGAAGAATGCGTTCCAGAAAGATCACGGTGGCCGAGAGCCGAAGAACATTCGCATCACGGCGTACGTTCAGACGTCTTGGGCTAGCAAGTTTCAGAACCAGGCCATGCTGCAGGAGATTCAGCAGGCCGGTGTGCAGCTTGTCCTCGTTGCCAACCCGCACAACAAACCCCAGGTCGCAGACATACAGATTATGAGGGACATTTTTCAGTACTTGCAATCGCGGAGGGGCGGGGAGGCAGCAGTCGGGCTCATCGCCGCTGACGGAGACTTCGCAGGTCACTTGGCAGTGCTCAAGAGCAGCAAAGTTTCTACCTACGTGATAACCAGTGCGAAAGGCGGATCTCGAAGTTGTCTGCACCAATTTAATGTCATTGGAGAATGGCCGTTAGACACAGCAAAGGACGTCTTTGAATGTCAGCAGCCACCCATGAAGCAGAACTCGCCAGTCAGGAGGAGGAAAAACAATGGAAACTCCCCGGATAATGCAGATCCTTCGCTCACAGTGAAGAACAACTCCAAGATTGAAGGCAAAATCGCCAAAACTGGGCCGATGCATGGATTCATCCGGGCTTTAGTCTGGATCTTTTCCTTCTTTTCTTCCGCCATTTTCAAAATCTTTGGCACTTCTTCAAAGCAGCCCCTGTTATCACCAGTCTCGCCGTTGCCATCGCCGTGCTCCTCAGGAGGAATTTCACCGGAAAGGATGGGGGGAAGGGTCTCTCCAAGACAGCATCGGAGGCCAGGCCGCAAAGCCAGAGCCCACACTGCATCTCCAAGAACAAGACAGGGGCGGAGGCCAGGCCGCAAAGCCAGAGCACACACTCCTAATCGCATACCGTCCCCGAAGATGACTGCATCACCAGGACCAAGACAGGGGCGGAGGCCAGGCCGCAAAGCCAGAGCACACACTGCATCACGCACCCCGTCCCCGAAGATGACGACGAAACAAAATGCGCCCCCTACCAGAGTACCCGCCAAGGTGAAGATGGTCGAAGGGCCTTTCGCCATTGCAGAGATTCACGGAGGGAAGATCGTTCATTTCAGTGCTGACCACTGCACTCACCAAAACCCCCAAATAGGAGATGTTGTGTTGGTGTCCTACCACAATGGGGACGGGAAGACTGCTGATGATGACCTCATTATTGCATCAAACGTTCAAAAAATCATCACATCTTACGGGAACATCAGGCAGATCGGACCCTCCTGTGGGTTGATTAAGATTCCGTCGGTGAAGAGAGATGTGTTCTTCAGAAGGGAAGCTCTACATGAATATCCCCAACCAGTAAATGGCGCTTCAGTGTTGGTTTCGTATGTTTGCCACAGAAACGGGAACCTCGAGGCAATGCACGTCCGCAAGAAATAGTAGTGAAAGTTTTGTGCGAAAAAAAAAATTGATTGCCGATGCAAGAACTCAAGAAAACTCTTAGGAAAGAAAAATATGGCAATTTGTGTGGCCAAAGAATTCAACATTTTAATAAATGCATCAAAATTTCTTCCAAAATCCAATCCTTTTGCACAGTATTGCACAGCCATGATGAGTTACGTACACAACGCGCACCTGCAGCATCTAATTCTGCCAACGCCTTCAAAATGCGGTGTTTGGCCACAACATGACTATGTTTATTTAGACTAAGGACTGATGCCATGAACTCAAGCTAGCAAGCGATGCGTACGTATTGATGCAATTTTCATGGAATCATTCTAACGACGAGAATTGATATGGCCTAGACGACAGCGCGTACGTCTAAAGATGGCGAAATTGCACACTTTGACGCTGAGTGTGGTCCCAGCGAATCCGCGTGCGACGCTTGCCATTGGCACAATCGTGTTCTCACATGCGCAAGCTGCGGATGTTTGATGGATTCTGTGTGTCATATCGGATTGCCTTATTTTGCTGCCGTTGTTGTGTGATCCTTAATTCCGTTGAATATACGCCGCTCAATTGTCAATCATGGTGCAGACAGAGCAAAGCTAGAAAGCCGCGCTGCGCAATTGACAGTTAAGATCCGCATGGCTAGATATAACTTTTGATGAATTGTTTTGCCTCGCACAAGTAAGATTAATCACGCATGGAGAGTGATGCCAAGCCTTAATTTCAATTGCCTTTGGGATTCTGAGCAATGTGTGGCCGCACACAGACCGGACTGCACATGTGTGTTTCATTCATTCCACGCCACACATCATAGCTAGTAGTACTGCACGCATATGCAATGCGAGTCATGAGAGATTCTGCGATCGAAAAGGGGCGATTCTCACGTACGGCATGATGAGTAACTAATCCGCCAATGCAGCAGCTGATTGGCGGGGCGCATTCTATGACGCGATCATTGTATCGAACGTTCCGTTCAATGCCAATCGTGTTGTCGGAATCACAGAGAAATAGTAGCATCGCTGTCCCCCCCGGCTATTGTTGATGCGTCGAGGTCAAAGCTCAGGTCTTCCTCCATCCCCCCATCCTCATGTTCGCCACGGTGCCGGCGGGTTGAAAGCCGCTCCTGCGCGTCTGTAGCACCCAAAAACGCAGGTTGCAATCAGCACAAAATGCAATGGAGAAAAACCCGTATGATTCGCCGCCATGCTAACGCACACATAGAACGGGGGTGGGGGGTGCTATCTATCTCCATGGCAGTCGAGATCATGCTTTTGCCTTTGATGGAGAGCCCCCAGTCGTACTTGGAGAGAAAGCTCAGCTGCATCACGCAGGAAGAGGCCATGGCCAGCGCAACACCGCTCCACAAGTACAATATCGGACGCTGCGAAGAAAGAGGTGACGGCGATTTCAAAAACGGCAACCACGTTTACGCACGCGCACATATATTTACTTTCTCCCCCCCCCCCTCTCCCTCTCTCTCACATACACACAACACGAACCTTTGGGGTGTAGAAGAAGACACAGGTAACAGCAATCGGCACCGCTAGTCCGTAGTACCCTAACGATCGTACAACGCAGAGAGCAAACACGTGAAGAACAGCGAACGACACCGAGGGACGAATGCCTTCATTCGCAACACAAAGAACTACATCAACTGTCCTCATGTATATATATATATATATATATATATATATATATGTATTTTTAATATACATATATTAGCTATCATGTGCCGCTGGTTTTGGAATCCACGTCACCTGCCAGCTGAAACAACGCTCCCCATCGCTGCTGCCCCAGGCCATTCATAATACCTTTCGCCGAGTCGAGAAATAAGGATGCGGCGGTATGGGAGGGTGCTAGTGCACGCGGGAAACTTCAAAAGAACTCACCCTCCTTTCTCAGAGGTGAGAGCTTAGCCAGAATTTATGCATTTTTTGTTTGTGAGGGTGACGGGGCGGGCATGTTGGCCATAAATAAGATACGAAGTAAATATCACTGGCAGTGTGTGCTCGCTATCTCTCTCTCTCTCTCTCTCCCTCTCTCTCTGTCCCTCTCTCTTTCTCTTTGCTAAGGTCCATCACCTCCAAGTAGCATTGTTGCAGGAGTCACAAGACAACGAGCTGATCGATTTATTTATTATGTATTATTAATATTATAAAAATATATACACAACATATACGCACACGCACATATTTATATATACATATGAGACATACACACAGTATTTTATTGTGTGTGTGTGTGTGTGTGTGTGTGTGTGTGTGTGTGTGTGTGTGTGTTTGCAATACCACTGAGAGAACGCATAAAAGCCGTGAGGCAACGACGCGCGTCTGATCTACAAATGAATAGTGTTGGAGGGGAAGATAGCATACAGAAGATCGGACAGAGTAGCGCAGGAGCATAATATCAGTACGTTTACGCGGCCGCAATTGTCAGTATATTGACCTCACAAGATGCACACACACACACACACACACACACACAGAGAGAGAGACAGACACAGACACACACACAGACACACACACACACACACAGAGAGAGAGAGAAAGAGAGAGAGAGAGAGAGAGAGAGAGAGAGAGAGAGAGAAGGTACTACTACTACTACTACTACTACTACTACCGTTGTTTGTGTAAAAAGTGACCAAGCTCTCCCTGTACGTGAAGATCACGGCTGCAAGGATCATTGACACCACGACCCCGGTAGACATACCTATGGGAGGACACGTGAAGAGAGTCAAGATCACTGAAACAACAAGCCCATTAACACATGTTACGTGAAGTGTTTATGT
>ADNK01001642.1:2500-10175 GCA_000320545.1 Bigelowiella natans CCMP2755
CTTTATTTGCTGTGCTATCTATGATGCTATGCATGGCGAGTGTCCATGCGTCATATGCACTACCATAGCCTACTACTAGCTATTACTAGCTAATAAGCGTATGCAATGCTAGCCTAAAAGGTGAAGCTATGTACGATGCGCACCAACTATGATTTTCATGCAGTTCAAAAGCGCAACTTCCTCCACAATGCTAGAATGGCTTGTGTGCAAGTATGTTAGATGATGCAAGCCGAGCTGTATTCGATCTTAGGGCGCACATCGCAGACATGCTAGTAGCATGATGTTTGGCTAGCTGGTTCTGGATGCTCCGCCTGCTAGCCTGGCTAGCCGGCTGCATGCGATGCATGACTCGAGCTCTACGCACGTGCTAGCGAGTCCCGATCCATTCAAAAAAAGGTAACTGACACATGAATTAATTATTTCTAGTTTTTATTCACTTCTTGATAAAAGTACATATATACATGCAAATATACGATGCTGTTGTTAATTATTGCGATTTCCTCCTCCTCCTCCTACTACTACTACGAGTTTAAATGTGCTAGATCCTGGTGCTCTTCCCCAATCATTTGTTCATTGTGTGTTTTTGTGTAGATGGAGACGCGACTGCTCGGTTTCTGGCCTTTGATAGCCCGGAAGGTCTCCATGGCCCCGCCTACTCTCTGTTTCGTCGTGCTACTGCTGCCGCCTCCGTTGTAAGAGACGACCGCAATTTTTTCAATCTGGCTGCTCGGTGCTGCTGCAACGGTCTTCTTTTTCTTCACGCTGCCTACTACCCCGTTAAGAACAACAAGCTGCTGCTGCTGCTGCGGCTGCTCTTCTTCTTCTTCTTCTTGTTGTTGTTGGGAGGACTCTACCCCCTCTTCAGCTTCTTCTGCCGCCAATTCCTCGCCACGCGACGTCTTCGCAGCAGCAGCGGCCGCGGCGTGCTTCGCCTTTGCCAAGGCGATCCACTTCCCCACAATGCTCTGTAAGTCCTCGACTAATGGAAGGCGCCCGGATAGCTGGGCGATAGCGTCCTGGACCACTTCGGAGTTTGTCTGCAGCTCTTCGATGTGGTCGCGCAGGAGCACTCTCTCCCCCTGCCCCATCGTCACGTCAGTGGCGAGAAACTGAGCTTGTGCCTTGACGAAGTCTATCTGCTTCTGCCGCTGATGGAGATCAGCCACGTGGCGAGTCAGGGTCTCCAGGTCCGAGAGCTGCTGCTGAGATATGGCCCCATCAAACAGATCCTGTGCGAGGCTAGACGCCATGTAGCTGCGGCTGCTGCTACTGAGCTCATTCCATTCCTTGAAAGGGGAGGGAGAGTGCACACCATCATGTTCAGAAATAGCAATTCGGCGACGTGGGGACGTCGTAGTAGAGTAGAGCAGAGCGATCGTAGTGCTATGGGGGTTATCAATTGGATAGGTATAGAAATGCAGAGAAACGTGCTACTACTACTACCACTACTACTACTACTACTTCCACCTATCACCACTACCTTCGGAACGATCGATTGAATTGGAACACGGCCCCTCCCTTCTTTCAAGCGCTCCAAGGCATCTTGCTTCTCCCGCTCGACTTTCTCCTTCGCCAGCTGTCTCGCTCGTTTCTGTGCTTCTCGTGTCGCTGTCGTCATGGCGGAGGTAGTGCGCGATCTTCGTGGCCTGCTGCTGCTGCCCCGAGGACTCCTCTTCTTGCTAGATGCACTCGCCGTCGAGTTGCTGGCGTTGAGTTTCCTCCTAATTTCAGGACGGTTCATTGCGAGTGCTGTGCGCTCGCGGATTTTGTTTAGAGTCTCCGCGCTGTGTTTCCTGCCCGTGTTCCATGGTTTTTTACCTGCGTTGGCGATAGATATACCAATTCTTCGGTTTCTCTCTCGCTCTTCGTGGCCTGCAGCTTGGAGTTGCTCCTCTAATTTAAGAACTTTTGGCATCACCTCCTCTGCTTTCTCCAGGCCCAATTTCTTGACGAATCTTTTTTTCAAATCTTCGCGTCTCTCCTTGGTAATTATGTTGATGTTAACAACATCGGGACCAGGTGTTGGTGCGATGTTCTTGCTATCATGGTTATCTAGAGCACCTATTTCCTCGCTATCACCGAGGCTACTGCTGAGGATGTCACCACCTTCATATTCCCCTCTTCCTTCCTCTTCGTCTACGATGAAAGAAGAACAAGATACAGATTGATGTCGGCACGAAGAAAGTCCAGCACCAGACATGCTTGAAGGACGAAGAAGCGGGGATACGAGTGTTTGTTCGGACTCGGAATGGCGGTTGTATACGGGAGACAATCGCGTTTTATCCCACACTTTTGATAAATCTCTCCCTCCGAACGCTTTGTACACGCTTCGACGCAGAGCGTGCGAGCAAAAAGGACGATTAAGCCCACGTGTTGTAGTAGAAATGGCGCCAGTCGAGGTACCTCCTCCCAGAAGAGGTTTGTGTAGAAGAACTCGATGACGGTTGTGGTGCATCGTGGATAGAGTCACAACTCCAAACACGAAAAGTAATAAGAGCACGCGCTGTTTTATCATCATTCTGCTCCACTTATGCCTACTTGCTTCTGGAAATTGCCCCCCCCCCAAAGGCGCATACATCTTCAGGCAGGGCTACCTGAGTTATCATCGAAGAACTTTTAGTAAGTTATGAATACGGTAGTTAGATACTATTTGAAGCTATAAAAACTCCACGAGGAATGATTTTTGTAAGGAAATCGGGTGCGGAAGTGTGTGGTATGTGTAATTCGTACTATTAGCAATGTCGGTAAATTTGCATGCTCAATATCCTTCGATTTCAGAAAAAGTGGTGGTGCCTTCTTACCAGCGAAGCCCCAATCGAAATTTTCGTCACTAGGGACGTGAAACCTCGTTCAACCCTTTTATTTCGGAAGTACTCCACAAGGGGGTGGGGGATTGCTTTTCTGAGGCGGACAGTGTTTGTAGCCATCGACCCGAAGCAACAAGAAGGATAATTTCATTCAAATGTAGGTTATTTATTATATGCGCCAAATTTAAATAAGCTAAAATTACATAATCTAACGGCGATTCGTAAAACTATCAGCTCCTCAAGCGATGATGTTGTGGTTTAAAATAGTACGACGAAAAAATACCCTGTGTTTCGTCGATGTTTCACAGGACGACAATTTAGGAAGATATAATCTGTCAGATGCAGATATTTTTCGTTGTCGCAGATGTTAATTACACAAAATAAATCGAAGACAGTCCAAACTCACCGTCAATGACTGGAAGCCGGACGGAGAATTATGAGGCGTGATAACGGATACAAATGTTAAGGGTGCGACAAAAATATATTCCTGTCGTTTAGGAAATGTTGATGTATTAAGAAAAATATAGTAATTTTAAAAATTGTAGTGAATACATGCTGTGCGACATCCCAACGCTATTGTCGTATTATATTGAATCTAGAAGGCTATCACCGACACCTGTTGCGAGGAGGGCGGAGGACGATCAGAAATTAATTCTAAGAGACGAAAGGAGTCGGGGAGCTACAATTCCTATCATGTCAGATTTACCAGCTCCACCAGGGCTGTCGAAGAAGACAGCCTCCAAGAAAGGGGTAAGGCAGCGTCACACATGTAGCAAATCTAAGCGCTTTCACTGATTGGCAAACTGCCCACACGATTCTCCTCATTCAGGCTGTTGATAACATCGGGAGACGAAAATGGGATATGACAGTGTATAATAAAAAAGCCAAGGATAATCTTGAAAGAGAGGAGAGAGAGGTCTTAGGCGGTGCGGACAAGGAGAGGCGCCTCACCGCACCAGTAAAACGAGATCCTCTCCGACGACGCTCAGAGGATCTCCAGCTACAAAAGAGGGTAGGCGAGAGAATGACAATCTCCTCTACAGCAGAGCTATCCGAGCAGGGGGGCTTTTACTGTAAAGTATGTGATTGCTTGCTCAAGGATTCGTCCACTTACTACGGACATATCAACGGAAGGTGAGGACACATGCGCTCATCCGGATCTTATTTTATCCAACGCAACGCAATGATGTTTACTTCAGGAAACACCAGAGGGCTCTGGGGATGACGATGCGTGCAGAAAGAGCGACGCTTACCGAAGTCAAGGATCGTCTAGAGTTTCACAAGCGGAAACGCGATGAAGTGAAAGACAATGTTTTAGGGGTCGAAGAGAGGTTAAGAATGTACGACGCGCAGATGAAACGGGAAAAAAGGAAGAAGAAGAAGAAAAAGAAGGAGGAGGAGAAAGCTGCTGATGCAGAACTCACGGAGGAGCAGAAAGCAATGAAAGCAATGGGAATTAATATATCTTTTGGCGGAAGTAAAAAAAATACATGAAGCGATTATTAGAGCGTGTACACAAGCATACGATATGCCGTTGCAGCTCATCGAAGTTACTCTCAGTGCTGTAGCCTCATCATCCTAGCATTATAAAAATACAATGAATTCTTCGCGCTAACCACCACTATGCATATGTGTGGGCCGCACAGCTGTAAAAATCATATGTTTTATATTCGGCGTAGCGTAAGCGCCGCATATAGCAATGCATATGCACCGCCAAAATACATGAAAACAATGGGAATTGATATCCATATATATATATATATATATATATATATATATATATTGATTGGCGGAAGCAAGTGAAAATTTCATTAACATGTAGCGGTAGATAAGCATTGCTAGATTGAGCTGTCGCGCCCGCTCCCGCGCCCTCGCTCGCATCGTAGCATGACTAGCTAGCGCTCTGATGTTCGTGCACAATGTACGTATCAATGGCTTTTTGGTGTGCTCGTTAAAGACTTGGAGCGCGAAGCTACGGTAGATGCACATATCTAGATATTGTACGTAGTAGTTGTAGCGAGCACTAGCTAGTAGACTAGACTCGTAGAGCTATGCAGCTATAGCTTTCTATTAGGATCGATAGACTGTATTATATAGCATGTAATGATTTTGCATGCTAATATGACTGACTATATGAATTTATGGTACAACACGATCTTGACTTGATGTCAGGACGAACTATACGGGCAGCGTTCTCCACGATCGGCGCTGACGATGACAGCTTCTGGGGATTAAAGGTGCGATTCGAGCCGCGATGTGGATTTCATTTGATACTGCTGCCGAGTCAGCACGTTGACCCGCTTTACTACAATTCATCATGAGTTATATTATTGAGGCTGCCCAGACTGCTCGATGCCGCGAAGGTCGTACTGTCACTAACTTCATTGTTTTCCTCGAGTTCTCCATCCCTTTCATCCTCACTATCAGCTTCTACCCCCCCCATCATCAGGGAGACACCAATTCCCCCTATTTACAGTGAAAAGTAGCGCAGAAATCAAGTTATCATTGTTCCTACACACCAATGCGTATAGCAGAGGGGTAAAAGTTGGCGTTGCAGCCCCCAAAAAAACGACGAGAGCATACATGAAGAATACTTGTCGTGTCGCAGCATGCTTTCTACGGCTCTGCTGTCGGCAGCACCGATAGAAATTCGCCTATCGTCCAATTAATGGCTTGTTTTGATCGAGGAAAAAGATCGCAGTAATAGGAGAAAAGAGCAATATAGTAGGTAAATGCTCTCATTTCAGGAAAAAATGAATGGATGGCATGAAACCACGATAATGCTTGTGCTACGACACGATAGAGCAATATGATATCGACTTTCCCCGAAATCTAATCTTACATCCCCTACCATAAATATATGATTTTTTAGACTCACGTTTCTCCCCTCCTCCTCCTCCTCCTCCTCCTCCTCCTCCTCCTCCTGCGTCTCCTTTGTTTCCATTCTCTGCCTGCTCAGTGGCCTCAAATTCCGCTGTGAGAACCTTGATGTAGGCATCGTATCCCTCAGATATTATGCTTTGTGCCTCCTTGGCAGGGAGAAAAGACGCGGCAGGAAAGAACTCCTTTTGTCCCTTCCCTAGAGGCAGCTCCGACCTGCGAAGTTTAAGCATCTGAATCGTATTTAACGAACGACTATTTTTCTCGTTTTTACGCAACGGGCTAGAGCCTTTTACAGAGCGACTTACTCACCATCGGAAGTATTCGATGATGCCCGAAGAGGTCCCAGGGTAAAAGGCCTCCACGTCAGCCTTCAATATATCAAGACACGTTTGAGTACAAAAATGTGAAGCTGATGATGATGCAAAAATACAGGTCTCACGGAACCAGGAGATAAGCATCGGCGTTCTTCGTTTCATACCGAAGACCAGATCGCAAAAATACGAAACGCACAGCCTGTTGTTCATAAAGCTTACCATTGAGTTTATGTCGCTGAAGTTGCTGTTCTCGCGACTAACGACAACGATCTGTTTTCAAAAAACGCAGGTCTTAAAACAACACACAGTGCTCCGCAGGATCTTCCTCTTCTTCTTCTTCTTCTTCTTCTTCTTCGTCGTCGTCGTCGTCAAAACGCAACACCTTCCAATCCAAGACCGCCTCGTGCACAACACCAAGAGCGCCGAGAACCTGCGAGCGAGAACGTTGCTTTCCCTCAAATACTAACAGGTTTTCTGAATTCTGCCCTAGACGGCCTATGTATGCATGGGAGAGGTGCAAACCTTCGTTTCCACAACAGCGCCCATCCTCATGGTGGCAGGGGATATTTCCAACGCCTCTTTAAGAGAACAAGCAACCAAAATCGCTCACGGCTAGCAGGACAGGACAACTCGTATAGAAAGACCAAAGGCTAGGGAGGCTTTTGTTGGAATGTTTCAATATCAATATAATATATATATATATATATATATATATATATATATAAGTTATATAGGCGATAATTATGCCTTTAAAAGGGTATTTTTGACGTCTCCTTTCTATAAGCTGTAAACACAACCTAAGAGCTGCTGCTTTCCAGCGTATTGCGAGGAAGATGATAAAGAAGAAGAGGAGGACGATGAAGAAGCCGAAAGATCCATGGAGCTATCATTCAAATATAGTGTCTTCACTGTGTTCATCATTAAAGGTAACGACACCCTCTCTCTTTCTCTCTCTCTCTCTCTCTCTCTCTCAATGCACACACACACACACACACACACACACACACATAAGACAAATATATATATATATATATATATATATATGTGTGTGTGTGTGTGTGTGTGTGTGTGTGTGGAGTGAGAGAGAGAGAGAGAGAGAGAGAGAAAGAGAGAGGGGGTAGTGAGTTTTAGTGTGGCTCAATCTTCAGAGTTTAGAGGTGTAAGCAGGCTTGATAGGGATGCGACGGCTGGAATCTTAGGGATGATCCAACCGCAATTAACCTTGATGAGACCTCTTCTCAGTATCGTAGATGGTGTAATAGTATCTTAGATGCTATCAAGAAAAGATGCTGGTGCTCATTCCTCATAGATGGATGGCGTGAATGGGTAGTAATGTTCATGACGATCGGCCTCGCGGTTTCGATATTGAAAATTGGCATTACTTGGAGCATCGGCCAGTATCAGTACTCCCAGCAGCATCCACTATCATCTACGTCCTACAGAACTCTCAATGAGATCCCCGCTTTTACTGTTGGTCTCTGTCTTTAGCAAATACGGCCGCGACGAGGGCGGAGAAAAACAGATGTGTCGTTCACCTGATATGCCTTTTTCTTAACATAATAGGAATGGTAGAGTTGTGTATCATGGGGCAGTACAGATAGTTTAATGACTATTATAAAGTCGGCTGGGAGGGTTTTAGAAATTTTAGTGGGTATGAACCGCTGTCAAAAT
>ADNK01001639.1:0-65000 GCA_000320545.1 Bigelowiella natans CCMP2755
CCTGCCATCGACGAGATATACGACAACGCAGTCAACTATGGGGGCCGACGTGACCTGAGGTGGGTTTCATTCTCGATGGATGATAACATCGCAATGCCATGATGAATCGATAAATTTTATCGTTGTACTCTCTCCTCCCTCCCGTCCCTTCCTCCCCACCCCCCCCCCCCCCCCCCCCCCTCTCTCTCCCTCTCTCTTCTGTGTGTCTGTCTGCCTGTGTGTGTGTGCGTGTTTGTACAAGAACAATCCTTTGTGAGCTTTTCGAAATCATATCAGCATGTACTTATACTACTACTACTACGACTACTACTACTACTTACTACTACAAGCAGTTATAATACTCTATTCCTTTTCTCAAAACCGCCCCGCAGCTCGAGTGTAGCAGCAGCAAAGCAAGAAGCATCAGCACTTCATCGCCAACCTTTTGTTTTGGTAGGTTCTCTTCCACCGCAATAAGACGGACGTCAAAATGACCGATATGAAACCCGCTGAGAAATGGGATCGGTAGTATATGATTGCTTTGATCGATGATTTCATGATTGGCTGACGGCGCAATCAATTACAATGAGGATGATGATGATGATGATGGTGGTGGTGGTGGTGGTGATTGTGATGACGATGATGATAGTAAGAATTGGCCCTTTTTTTGGCGCGACACTCACCAATAGATCAGATTCACTATTGATGTATAAAATCACACAATACACGATACTTAAATCTGCACACGCACACAGGGAAGATTTGATTCAGGACTTCGCAGCGGAACTTCTGCCCCAATTCGGTACTTAGAGTCAGCCATATGATGTCTTCGGAAACACAGCTATTTTTTTGAGTTTTGCCATAGTATGTTCCTCACTATCCTCCCCACCAGCACTTTCATCATCACCACCACCACCACCACCACCACCACCACCATCATCATCATCATCATCGATACGTCTATGCTAGGAATTCATGACTGGAAATCCGGGCCAAACCGCACCTTCACAAAGAAGCTGGGTCGCTATCGCAAGACCAACGTAACGAGGGAGAAAACGTACTACAGGAAGCCCACGCCAATATGGGAGGAGGGGCTGCTTAAGGTGAGATAAACACGCAGATTGACAGAGGGAGGGGGGGAGAGGGAAAGATGCCTGCATGCGTTATATATGTTATAGCAGCTACACTGCATTCTACTCTCTCTCTCTCTCTCTCTCTCTCTCTCTCTCCCCCTCTCTTCTTATTCTCGCGCTTAATCATTACATCGCATATAAGAGAGTGACTATCTTAACGGCGGTGTAGCATGATGACGATTGAGAAGCAAGAGTAGGAAGGAGGAGGAAGAAGAGAGGACATCATAATAAACTGACCGCAATCTCTCTGATCCCGTGTAGACATACGTAGATATACACGCATGCATAATACACACATATGTGCATTCTCCACAGCTCAACGAAACACGAGGCAACCTTGAGTTAGAGCCGCCGACTCATCCGAAGGTAGGAAGGAGTAGAAGTACATGATGCGTTTTCGAGTCTGTTTCAATGCTAAGCATTACGCCGGAGAGCTTTCTTGAGCTGTTTGCGGGGGGGGGGGTGGGAGGCTCTCGATCCACGATGAATGATCTCACCCATTCCCTTGCCCCACCTGTAGGATCTGGAATGGTTGTCGTATGTGAACGAATCTGACATTATATTCAACGAGGCGCGGGAGAGGTAACAATAGCCACTGCTACATGCACACCACCACCACCACCACCGCATCTTTCATCATCGTTAGCCTTTGGCATCACTTGAACAACAAGAACATCGCCATCGTCATTAGGGCTAAGGCTCCTGGCCTGAAAACACTAGTGGCGGGCTTATTCAGTCGGCAAAAGAAGAGGAAGGATCAGAAAAATGAGGCAGAGGACGACGACAACCACGTAGACCAGGTTGGTCCCAAGAGACTTCATCTATCTCTTCTCGGCTCTCCGGGGAGCCACATTTCATGAAAAATAACGATTTTAGCGATGAGACGTAGAACTTCTGCCTATCAGATCAGTTGTGATGATCATGCCGTCGAATCAGTGCTAACTGCTATTCCCCCCCCCTACTGTCGTTGTTATTCCGCTGTCGTTCATTTCAAATATAGCAGCAAGAGAGACAACCTGCTGCTGCTCTCTAAGGATGATAGCGATGAACAAAAAGGGGATCTACTAGATCCTTTCTGGCAGCGAAGTGAAGAAATGTCGAGCCCAGCCCATTCAAGATAGATGATTTGATTTCTGCGCTTAAGAGTATGAGTTCGTGCCACTTAGCGGTGTAGCCATTCCAGCATTGTGATGTTGTTTCTAAAAGGCTTAGTACAACCTCTTTTCTCCAAGGACGCCAATGTACACAATTTATGCGATTTTGATGATCCATCGAAATGATCTTACAAACATGCTGCATCCTAGCTGGCCGTCCCCGTCAATGCATGCCATGGTAGCATGTGGTACGCTGTGGCGTAAACGCTCATCTGGACTGCTGCTGATCGATTGTGGCAGCCATCCCAGTGATACAGTTATTGTTGCCATGCATACAATCTAGCAATAACGCTGTTTTGTCTTTGTGCACATGCACGCATGGAGCGTATATGCCCAGCTAGCCAGCGGATTATTAAGCTGGCTAGCTGGTACAATGCTGTCACTCTAACACTACATTTTAGTAGAACATGGCTACTTATTATTGTTCGACAATCCATGATAGACATGTCTATTATCTCCTGGTGCTACGCCAGCAGTCGCATGTGCACCACACGTGCACGGCTACAACCCCAAGATGTACATGTGTAGTAGCGGTTACCCACATAGCACAATTCGATTCCTATAACTTAGCTCATGCCGCATGGAGCACATCGATTATGTTGTCGATCATGCCGGACATGCATGAGTCATATCTAGTAGACGAAGTGCACGCGCTGTGTGACGATGATGACCCAACGCTACTTGACTAGCCACCGCGCCATCGTCGGCATGAAGTGTGTTGCGTGTGTCTAGGCGTAAATGTAGCATACAGCCGACTTACAGCCCCCATTCACACTGCCGGATTCTCTTCATTACATAAAAGGAGGTGTGAAAAACCAATCGGGTCCATTGTTACTGCTATCTGGGCCTACCCCATCCGGAAACGGCGACGGTAGCCAATCTGGCCTCGGCACTGGCGAGAAAGGGGTGGGGTAAGGACGGCGAGGAGCAGCTGGAGGGGGAATGAAGTAGGGGAACGGGAACAATGGCCGTCGAGGATTACGGCCTGCGTACGATGAAACACACATACACACACACACACACACACACACACAGAGAGAGAGAGAGAGAGAGAGAGAGAGAGAGAGTTGAATTAATAATAATAATCATCATCATCATCTTCTTCTTCATTTCCTATTTCATATCTACAAGCCCTCTCCCTCTTCCCCTCCCCCTCCTACTCCTCCTCACACCACCACTCTTCTTCGACGCAGTGCGTGTTACCGGGGAGGAGAGGGAAAATAGGGAGAGGAAACGAGCCTCTTGGAAGAGGAATAGAACCCCGAGACTGACGACGATTTCGCGCAGCTTCATCCGCAAGATACTGACGAAATTCCTCCTACGCAGAGGCGGTGATGGGATGAATTCAAATGCCGATTAAGTACCATCGGAAGGGACGAGGAGATGGGGAAGACGTCATTCAGGCACAGCTTCGGCTTCTTCACCAGATGTATTATGCTCTTTGCTAGCATCATCATCATCATCATCATCATCATCATCATCACCATCATCCTTCTTCACACCTTCCAATCCACACTAAGACCGCTGCTTCCTCCCAACGCCTAAACGATTCATTTTCAGGCGCGAAACGAGTATTATGTGCCGCAGTGCGGGTGATGGCGGATGGATGGCGACGAAAGCAGCAGCGACCCTGGACGATGGTGGCATGCAAGCTCCAGAGATATAAATCGGTGATGAACATACGGGAGGTAGTTGAAGGGTTCTTCTCTCGTGTTGCCACTATCGTACGTGTATTACATTTCTAAGCACTGAGACTCCGAAGTGTCGTGCGAAGAGCGTTCGCCATATCGTCACCGAGCGCATCGTAAGAGAGAAGTAACGGCTGCAAGCGGATATTCATGCATTTAGAGTGTGGGTCATGTGTGTATGTGTGTGTGTGTGTGTGTTGTGCGCTTTGTGATATAAATAAATAATATATATATATATATATATATATATTATACAGTGCTGCAGTGTTTGTTTCACACACAGCAGCGAGGCCACAGCATACAACACACGTGAGGACAGAAGTTGGGTATTATCTCGTCACCATACTGCCGACATCCTACACACTTCCTTGTATCCTGAGAAGTTAAAAATCACGACGAATCAAAACACGAAGAATAGGAGATAGCTGTGGTCATCGCTGTTTGCCGTGGTAGTCATTGACGAAGTTGTTGCTGTGTAAATGCTGAAATCAACACTGATGGTGGTTCTGATGAGATGATGCTACTAGCATAGGATGGCGCGACAACCTAGGAAATTCGTTATTTTGAAGAGAAGATGTTTGGGCAAGTAATCCATCCTGAAACTATTGGTGCAGCAGGGCAACACATCAAAGCGAACGATGACCGGCGAGCACGCACGTACGCAGCGTAATTGTGGGTATTTTGTGTTACTCTCTCTCTCTCTCTCTATCACTCTCTCTCTGTGCGTGCGTGCGTGTGTGGGCGAGCGATTGTTGTTCTTCCCGATGTAGTATCCTCTTCTCCTCCTCCTTCTCTCTCTCTCTCTCTCTCTCTCTCCCCCCCCCCCAACCCCCTTTCCTTTTCCTCTCCCTCCTCACCAATAATGGTCTATATGCATGCACAGGCAGTTTTTTTCTTTTGCCCCCCCTTCTTCACGATGTTGCCCACTTCTATCAAAACACCTGTTGTTCTCGCTAAGAGTAGGAATGATAATGCCGTTTCGAACGGACGACAGGAGTGAGGGTATGGCAACTAGACTAACACTGCTGCTGCTGCTGCTGCTGTTATTGTCGCTGCCTAAATAAGCAAGAGGCAGGGCAAGGAGGACGTTTAGATAAAGGCGATGATATTCATTAGCGATTTGAACAGGTTGCATGGTGTACCATCATCCCCACCATCGACAACAACAATAATAATCATCACCAAACATCATCATCAAACATCCGCATGCGATTGCATGCTCTCCTTGATACCGTCTCTATGAGAAGAGATGAAGGTGCTGATTTTAAGCGAGATGGTGAATGAGATACCTGGGAGTTGGAGTAAGCAAGACATTCAAAGAACAATTAATAACAGCAACAATAACAATGGCAAATTATCTCGTCGTCGTCATCATCATCATCATCATCGTTATTATCGTGAGCGAGCAGCACCTCTCGAAAGAGGCGCAACAAAAGCTGTCAAGACTAGAAGATCTCGGGAGATAAACGGCGTCATCAGCACATGCACCTTTCGACCGCCGAAATGGATGTACCTACACAGACAAGTGTTTGTGCATTGTTTAAATTAGCACAATCGCTACAGCGCAAAAGTAGCAGGAGGAGGGGCATTGCAGTCTCTCATGTTATTAGCAATGGACGAGAAGAATAATTGCCCCTCTCCTTGATCCACCTTCCCCCCCCTCCATTTTTTACCTCAGGCGATAGCATTCAACTTCATCCTAAGCATTCACAGTAGCAGCAGAGGAAGAGGAAGGAGCAGCATCATCCCGAAAGAATATCAAGAAACAGTAATAATAACAATAATAACAATGTGCGTGGAAAGTTGTCTTAGGACTCGAAGAATGAATAATTGCACACCAATAGCTGCAGTAACATACTGCCATCCACACCGGCAACTACTTTCTCCATCCCCCTTGGGTCCCTTCTATTCTTACCGTCTCGTTCTTTCCTTGTGCGGTGTTGTCGTTGTTGTTGTTGTTGCTGCTGCTGGTGCTGCTGCTGCTGGCACTCGTTTTTCTTCGTTTTCTTGTTCTTCGCCATGCTCTTACACCGCCGTTCTCCTCGTCAAACAGTGGTGCTAGCACCTGCAGATAGAGAGGAAGCAATCGTGTGGTACATGGTAGCTGTGTGCTGCCCTCATTACCATGTCTTCTTATTCTCTCTCTCTCTCTCTCTCTCTCTCTCTCTCTCTCTCGCCTCTTGTTCTGCTCCTCACAATGTTCAGGATCTATCGTTGTCGCGTCTATTCGCTTGTATCCAACAGCAGCGTAGTACCCCTTTGTTGTATGCTGCTCTCATCGATTTCTTCTTCTCCTCCCCCTTCTTCTCTGTCTTCTTCCGAGTCTGGTCGATTTTCATCTCTTCTTTGCCACCACCACCACCAGCATGGGAACCCTCCGTGTCTAACTGCAGCAGGGAGAATCTGGGGGGCGAAACAGCGACATAATCATGACTTATAGAGGTACAGTAGATGTGTAAGGATGATGATGATAATGATGATGACAACAAAGTAGCAGCAGTAGCAGCAGACTTACAACGACGTTTGAAGTAGTGCTAATAACAGTAGTAGTAGTAGTAGTAGTAGTAGTGGTAGTAGTGGTAGCTTAGTAGTAGCAGTACCCCTCGATAGCAAATATAGCGTGAATTGAAATCGCAAGATTATCCGAGTCAATCGGCATCATCACAGCATTTTGACCTTTTTGAGGGGATTGTGGTTGTGGTGATGGTGATGGCAATGATGATGATGATGATGATGATGATGATGACGATAATGGTGAGGATGAATGGATTATGGTGATTCCGTGATAATGACGACGTTCGAAGCAAGAAATACAGTAAAATATTGCTACTATTTAGTTTAACATTTCTCCTCGCCGAGTGTGGTAAGACGAAGAACAAAAAGAACCAGCGAGCATACCCGAAAGCATCTGCTCACATCCGATCTGCATCAGCCTTTGCACAATTTATCATCACAGAAAACCGAAGAGGGGAGAGGAATGAAAGGAGATGAAGAGGAATCGACGATGGCTACTATACTACAAATGCGAAAATTAAAATACTGCATTGGGTGAGCCAGTCAATGTGTTTGCTTTCTATATTTGCTAATATTAATACTTGAAATACACGGTGACTACAATCAGATGTCCGTCGTATACACCACCTCGAGGAGTCCATGTGCAACGAGAGGAACGACACCGCGCGCCTTATAACTGGTTCCCTTATTCGCCGTACGATTTCTTTCCTGACCTTTAGCAGGGCCTCTGCGGGGAAAAAAGCCGCGAGGCCTTCGCACACAAGAACAGAAAATTGAACAAATACGTGCTATTTCTTTTCCAAAGAATTGCTGCCCCCCCCCCCCCCCCTCCCTTCCCCCCGCCCACTATTCCTGATATATATGTTTAGGGTCATCATTATCCTACTCAATTGCTAATGCTGATGTCCTCACCTTTAGTGAATTTTGGTTGCATTGACACCTCCTCTCCTCCTCCTCCTCCTCCTCCTCCTCCTCCTCCTCCTCTCCTTTTCGAAGACGAGGGCCAAACCGAGGCGGAAATTCCCGCACGGGTGCTCGGAGTCAGCAATAAGTCCAACGCCAACTATGAAGGGGGCAGAGAAAGAGAAGAAGAGAAGACACAAGAAAAGAGAGAGAGAGAGAGAGAGAGAGAGAGAGAGAGAGAGAAGGAGGGTGTGTGTTTAGTAATTGTTAGCGGCAACATGCCCAGGAAAGACATGGACTAATCGCTATGTGGGTTGATGAACATCACCACCATCACTACTTTCACCTTCGCCATCATTATAATCAGCATTGTTACACGTCGGTACATTTGCATATTTATGATTACTTCCATTGAATCCACTACGGCCCGTCGGCCAGTCTCATCAGATTCTATCTCCCAAATCTCTTCTTCGGCACTCTCGTTCTCGTTGTTGTTGTTGTTGTTGTTGTTGTTGTTGTTGTTGTGCTGTAGTGGCTTTGCAGCCGCGGAACGTGATGGCGATGACGACGATGGCGACGACAATGAAGATGGCGTTGTCGTGGATCCTGCTCCTCTCCTTCTTCGCCCAGAGGGACGGTGAAGAGCCGTGATTATTACCACTGAACTTCCAATCGCCACCAGCTTAGCTTGGACCCTTCAGAAGTAAGCATGATGATGATGATGGTAATGAAGATTGTGTGCGTAATATGATACTCGCTCTCAGCCGAAAGAAACAGAACTCACAGAGGAGGTGTGTATCTTTGCTGTAACGCAGTAGTAAAAAAACATGATCTAGCAGCTGAGTCTTTTCTGTTCGCGAGAAGACGCTTCTATCTCCATTCATTTTCATCATCATCATCATCATCATACGTCACAAACCACACTTATTTTTCTTCCTCCTCTTCTTCTTCGTATACCTCAATGGGAATATATCTTTCATACTGTACGTCTTTCTGAGCATGCCCTAGTGACAAGGAGGAGCGTTATAGCCATTTCATAAATACGAGTTAATCGCCCCACTGCCAACGCTCCATTGATAGAAATCATGCAAGAACAAGATTGAACGCCTAACCCCCCCCCCCCCTCCTCCCTCAATTTTAAAAAAAAGGGGGGAAAAAAAAATTTTCTCCCCCCCCCCCCCCCCCCCCCCCCCCTCCTTTCCCTAAAAAATATAAAATAAACCAGCGTATTATGCGTCGAATGTTTCAGGTGGAACTTTCATGTTGTTATATTACCAACCGCCCCTGGAATGACTCAGATATCTCTTCAAATCTTTGGTGATGATGATTGCATTCCGACCACGGTAATGGAATGGGAGGGGGGGGGGGAAGCAGGAAGACATGAGCATATTGCACTACCACACTTTAGAAATTGAGCACTACTATGAAGAACAACATCAAATAATACGCAGTTGCAGAGGCCACACTTTGAGCGTATGTAAAAGTCATGCATGCCAGATGATACAGCAGCACACAACATCTAAAGCAGAAGGAAAGATTCGGTTGATGCAGAGGTCACATCGAGAGTCATGATAACTACAAAGGCATGCACAACGCCTAAAAGAAACACTTCTCTGACACGAATGCACAAAAAGCTATCAGTCGGTACCCCAATGAAGCAAACACGGCGTCGCAGCCCCAGAGCGCCTGATTGTTTTTGTGTACCGTCCATTATTGTAGTAGCCGTGGTGCGCGGAGGGGCGGAGGGGGAGGGCGGGGTTGCAGAGAGCGACAGAGAGGTAGAAAACGAGTGGCAGAGAAATATCCGCATCTTCACCGCTCATGCACTCCTCTACTATCACAACGACTATCACCACCACTACTACTACAACTACTTCTTCTACTACTACCAAATGCGTCGCCGATTGTATGATTGGCCTCGTCGTGTCGTAGAGCTTCCTCACGAACTCGGACAAGTCCTTGGCGCCAACCGCTGCTGGTATATGGCGAGTGTCATTTGTTTAGGCCGTTCTTGTTGCAGCGGAATACGAGTATCGAGCGAATGGGGAGGAGAAGGGGGGAGGGGAAGCAGGAAACACGCAGGACAATGGCCATGGCCGACACAAATGCGGTGATTATGCTACGCGTCCTTTGTTTACTCCTCCCACAAAAGAGAGAGGTGTAGTAATAAAGCGGAGAGATAGATAGACTAAGTAGAGAAGAGAGAGAGAGAGAGAGAGAGAGAGAGAGAGAGAGAGACGCGATGATTATGGACGGTGAAATAGTACACTGGACGTGCATTACACCTAGATCTGTAGATGAGATTGCCTTTGATGATGATGATGATGCCTTTTCCCCTACAGCCGTATCCTTTCGCTTTTCCTCCTTCTCCTCCTTCGGCACTGTCATCGTCTCTTTCCTCTTCTCCTCCTCCTTCTTCGTCGTCCTAGCTGTCATGGAGTCCACTAGAATAGCGACTGCTGCATCAACCTCACCATTCGAAGCTTCCAAGCATGCTAAGTTCGCTCTGCGTACGATTATTTGTGCGGGCGTGCAATGTGTTAGAAGAAGAAGAAGAAGAAGAAGAAGAAGGCGAGTGTGCAATGAGACTGATCCTCATTCATCATCATCATCAGTAGGAAGTTGTATTTACCCCCCCTGCTAGTTAATCAGAATCTGGCATCACCTGCGGAAGAACACCTAGTCTACTGCTGCCCTACCCTTTCTATATATGGCAACAGAAACCGCAATTTCTCCCCTCGGAAATCCCCTACATTTTCACCAGTTCTTTCAGAGAGCACGAATTACTTTGGATCGGAGAAGCCCATGCTCGCAAGCGCGGCAAGTTGCCTGGCATATTTCCCGGTTGAATGTTGAGTTCTGACGTCTTGCGTTCCTCCTCGACGGCCATGCTTGGAATCACCTATGTTTTGGCTGCTGCTGCTGCCGCCACGACTCCCCTTGCCTTCGCGGTTGCCTTGTGACGACGTTAAGATCCTTGATGTAGTATGAATATTTTGGGAAATTAGCGTGCATGATGTTTTCTCTAGAAAAAAGAGTGTGGATAGAGCAAGCAATATCCACTTTATGTCCCCCCTTGTTGTCGCATGCTTGCTTAGAAGTACAGTTGAGTGCCGCGAAGATATAATAATCTTTCCAGAGCGAAGTGAAAGAGGAAGGAAGAAATACTACACGATCATGAATCAACACGTTCAGTACCCATCGTCCTGATACGGGTTGAAGACCTCGTCCTGGAAGAAGAATCATGCCAACTTTAAGGTTATGCTGTTTGCTGCAATCTTCGTATGTGGTTGTGAGGATGTGTTGGGGTTAGGGGAGCAGAAAGTGCGCAGCCAACATAGCTGATGATCTCGTAGTACCGATTCTAGTGGGTTGTCATCCGGGTTGAAGCCTGGGGGCGGCACCTGCTTTCCACATATGTGCGTGCGTGCTTGTGCGTGGTCCCATTTTTTTTAATTCGAACTCGATTGCATTTTCAACCGTCTACTGTTGTACTTCTGCAGCCAACACAAGTGCATCCGCGGCGGTGGTGTATGGCGTATCGTGCCTGAAGATTACCTGTCTTAGTGAGTCCGGGTTAGCAAGCTTGGTCTTCTTTGCCCGGTTGTAAAGCACTCGGAAGCGGCCATCTATTCACAAAACAGAGAAGAAGGTTCAAAGAAAAACATAAATGATGAACGGTGCGGGTATCATGATCAGATGTCTTCCTCTATAGCCCAATCTCCGCCCCCTCCATGTAACATTCCTGGTTGAACGAAACACTTTCGGAAATGCGTGGAGGTAGTACAGGCACGAGAAATCTATGCACTCTTTGGTAGGGTCGACACATACGTAATCTAATAATACACGAGGTATGTATTTGTGTGCGTGTGGGGGAGAGAGAGAAGGGGAGAGAGAGAGAGAGAGAGAGAGAGAGAGAGAGAGAGAGAGAATTAAGAGCACCCTCGAGGACTTCGATGATCTGCCCGTCGTCATACCATCGCTGAGTTTATTGGAAGATGCAAAAGTCTGAGGATTCTCACAACTTGATTCAATGAGAAGAGACGACAAATAGAGACGTCGAATACAGTACAGAAAATCTCAGACCTTCTTCTTTTTGTTGAAAACAGAGACGCGATCGCCTTCCTTCCATGTCGGAACTGTGTCCTCTTTTTCGTCTGCCATTTTTCTTCCCACCGGCGGCTGCCTGATACTAGTAGCTGGTGACGATTCGTACTCGCAAAGGGTTAGCTACCAAATAGCGTGGAATCTGCGGTGATTTAATCCACAGCTCTCTCAATGTAGGTCGAAGGAGAGCTTTGAAGTGTGCTCGGAAGTCCTTGTTCTCATGCACTTCCGTTCTGTTCTTGTTCTAATTCTCCTTTTAGATAAATTCTATTCCCTATCATATCCTATGCATACGCTACATTTTAAATCAAACATTCGATGTTTCTACAAAAACAACCGAAGGACGACCTAATGAGAGCGAACTCCGCTAGGATGTTTTCAGCTTGCTTTCTGGTCTTTCTCTTTTTCGTATGGTAATGACTCAAGAATACCTGTCGTATTCGAGAAACGCCCTGTGTCTCTCTTAGAAATCGGAATCAAAATTCGGATTGGAATCTTCGGCTCGGCCCCCCCTGATATTTTGACACGAGCGCATCTGCCCTTCCCAGCTTAGAGCACATCGATCATGTCATATCTTATACTCAAGAAGCAAAAAGAGAAGGGCTCCCTCGACATTATGTTGCAGGGAATTGTGCCGCCCAAACTGGTCAAGGCGATACAGGTTTTATGGCATGCTGGCCATCTCGTTTATGCCTCCCCATCTCACACACAACATCTTCATCACCAAATAGATTCGCCTAGCAAAATTCAAGCAGAACTTCAAAGCGCTAGCTCCTATGATACCGATGCTTCGAGTGGAGAAAGGATACTGGTACACCCGTGCATACATGTACAAGAATTGACCCTGTGTTGTTTTCGAAAAGGATGATTTCCTCATGACGGGTCGATTTTTTCAAAACTAATTGTCAGGTGCTTTAAGTCCCAAGTCCCTGCCTTCCACCATGGGAACATCGTCATATCTTGTTTCCTCGAGGCTGTGGAGGAATGCGGCTTCAAGCCACTCAGCTCTTACGAGTAGTGCTGTAGTAGCCTTAGCTACAGAAATTGCTATTTTAAGACACACGCTATAAAAGCACATATATATATATATATATATATATATATATATATATAGGTTTATGTTAGAGAGAGAGAGAGAGAGAGAGAGAGAGAGAGAGAGAGAGAGAAACGAGAGGGAGAGTAACTAACATCGGCTCGTATGTTCTTGAATATCCTAGTGCACCATCGATCTCGCATATAACATATTCGCAACGATATAATACGATATCAGCGTGGCCACCAAGTTCGTTCCTAGCGATTGTACCCTGTTCAAGACGGAGGAAAAGGCTAGGAAACAAACACAATAATGCAAAATAATAGTGATATCACTAACGTTTCCTCTCGCTCAGAATCTCACACATTGCATCCCTGAAGGGGTGGGCGAAGAAGTTGGAGGAGATTTCAAGGAAGTTAGTCTTTACATCGTAACGAGATCCTCTACTTTCGAAAGTAAACTTATTCCTGCAACACCCCCCCCCTCTCGATCGTCCTTTGTAGGCGAAACTCAATCCCATCAGTTCTGTAGAGCTGAAGCCGGAAACGACTATTCCTCTTGCTGGGGTAAGCGTTGTTGAGAACAAAAAGCACAAGAGCAGCACGCATGATCGTCGGGGAAGAAAATCCCCATGCAGTATAGAGGGAGGAGGAGGAGGAGAAGTAGTAGTAGACTCTGCAGTAGCGCACCCAGTACTGAGACTCATGTTGCAATTATGAAATGTTTGCAGTTGGTGGAGATGAGTGAAGGGAAAATTGTCTTTGGCGTAGGATGGGGCCAGGTTGTTCGACGAGATCTCTAAAATCGTTACTTAGCACATCGTCATTATCATTATCGTCGCACCCACCTTAACCATCATCACACAAGCAACGAGTTATACGCAACATATTTTCCAAAGACGCGGGAGCGGGAGTCGACTACCGTATTTTAAAATTTATTCTCCAACTTGAAGCCTTCCCATGAGACACATCGCCGACGATTGTAGAGCAGCACAGAATGCTGCCATCGTTGTCTTTTCCTAGAAGAGCCACAACCATTCCATCAAGCGAACTTCCATTTGCCGTCATCATACGTCCGTACCATGATAGGCCCCGGACAAGACAGCGAAGATGCTGGGCTTGTCGCATAACGTGGACATCGATTTGGTGGGTGCTTCTGCTTCTGCTGCTGCTTCTGCTGCTATTACTACAGCAGGACTATGATCCTACACTACCTTACTTCCACCTCCCTGACCGTTTTGTTGTTGTCTTCTCTCCCCCCCTCCTCCTCCTTTCGTGCTGATGATTAGATTCTTTACGTGTGCAACAAATACGGTGAGGTAATCAAGCTTCTCTCGCCCAAGGTCGGAGGCATCGATGATGCTGCTTGATGATGATGATGCTGCTGCGTAGGAAATGAAATAGACTGGCCTGCTTTTGCTGAAAGAAGAAGAAGAAGAGGAGGATTAGCGAAATACATAGAAATGCGCACGCAGTGCACACGCACACACAACACACCCCCACACACACACGCACGCCCACATACACACACTATAACCTCATGTGCAGGGCGAGCGCCAGCTGAACAAAAAGGGGCGCGCAGGAGGGGTAAAATTATATGTGTCCTTATCATGTGTGTGTGTGTGTGTGTGTGTGTGTGTGTGTGATGATGATTTTAATGGTTAACTTGACGTATTGCTGTTTTATGTTATTTTCTCATTCATAATACGCCTATACCATCTCACCGCCGCAACAAAAAACATGTACAGTATTGCCATCATGATCATCATCATGATCATCATCATCGTCATCATCGTCATCATCACCATCATCATCATCATGGTCCAACACTTCTGCTCATAAGGTTAACCGGTACGGAGGAGTAATGGTAAGTCTCGACTGTCGCGAAGGCGAGAGGGAATGGGACGACGAAAGGTCATAACAGCACAAGTAGAAGTAGTGCTAGTAGTAGTAGTAGTAGCATATGTATAATAATACGATGCCGACACACTCACAAACACACACACACACACACACACACACACACACACATACACACACACACACAAACACACTGATGGTGGTGGTGATCTGTAATGCTTTCAGATTTGTCTTTGAGCCAGCAAAGCTGCCCCCTTACGTCCACTCCGTGGTAGGTGCTAGGCTTGCTGATATTGTTGCAATGACTTCCCACGCAAAACACCCGTGTAGTGTATTAATGCTTTCTGGACAAAATGCAGGTGATTTGTCTTCAAATCCAATCCGGAGCGCGTTCCTTCAGGGAGGTATTCGATGTCCACTTGAGGTACGCGAACGCGGACGCGGACGAATCAAATATAGATGCGATTATATTATATTTGTAATAAAAACATTAATGGAGGGGAGAGACTCGCTGCCCCTGTCAAAGCGGCGCCCGTCGTAATGACCATTTTCGTTCACCGCTCATTATCATCATCATCATCATCATCATCATCATCATCATCGTGTTAGCTTATTGTTGTATTCGGGGTGATTATTTTGTGCCAGATTGCTGGATACCAGTATGGCAGGTATTTTGAAGGAAAATATCGAGGAGGAACAGAAGGGGAAACTAAATCGTTCATCGCACTATTAGCTATCAGAACTATGACAAATATTAACAAATCCATGCGGTGACTTTTGCCAGGCATTGAGAACGAGCACTGCGCTTTCCATCTCGATCCAACTCGCGAGGTCCTTCAAGACAAAACGATACACCAACGACTTCTTCTTCTTCCTCTTCTTCTTCTTCTTCTTCTACTACTACTACTACTATTTCCGCTGCTTACTTTCGACTACTGATCATAACAACAAACATTTCCTCTTGATTCAATAAGAAAAACCGTGTAGGTGTTACCTTCCTTCGTTCTACGATATACTACTTTCTGCTGCTTCATCAACTCTACCACCACCACCACCACCACCACCACCACCACCACCATCATCACCTTTTTTGTAATATTTGCCTTAGAATCTAACGAACAAGGGAACTGCCGCTATTATGGGGCGATTGATTCGTTCATCGCAGCAAGATGGAGGGGGGTTTGCCTTCCAAACGCTCGGTCGTGTATGCCGTGTCGCAGAGCAATCGTTGAAGGTAGATAGAGACAGCTTCCCGCACAGCACAGCATGATAGCAATTAAGATAGAATGAATGGTATTTGCGTACTTTTGTCGTTTCCTGCCGCGCAGATTGGAACCTACCCCAACTTGCCGTCGCACGTGGTTCTCAACAAGTTTCGAGTCAGCATACCCGCTACTGACGCAAAGGTGCCGCTATTATCATCATCATCATCGTCGTCATCATCATCATCGCCAACACCACTCGCAACAACCAACATGCAGCTGCAATTCAAAGTCACGCAACATCGTATCTCATGATATCGATATTTTCTTCATGTATGGATGGCAGGGCCTGACCAAGACGAGCAAGCAGGGCTATACAGATCCTTACCTCAAAGTTTTCATCGAATACTGGGTAGTAGTCGTCGTAGTAGCAGTAGAAGTAGTAGTAGCAGTATTCGCAACAACAACAACAACAACAACAACAACAATGTAAGATGGTGAAAAATAGCAGTTATGCAGGAGAAAATTGAAAACTAAAGGGAATTGCACGCGGCGCCAGCTAACATGGACAGCTGCCATCTTTTCCCCTGCCGTAGGTGAAAGCGTCGAAGCTTCCAACCACCGCTCAGATGAAGGGCCACTGGAGGAAATCGCATCATGGGCTTGTGCTGAAGCAAGGAGGACGAAGCGGTGACGTCATCGTCAAGCACGTTATCGACGGTACTACTGCTTAAATATATCACTAGTGAGCGATAGAGGGAGATAGTGATGATCATCTCGTGATTCGAAGAGGTTTTCCAATCCCCTCCCTTATTCTCTCCTCTCCTTTCTCCTAGCTCCTTCATCTCCCCCCCCCCCCCCGCCCCTGGATGAATGTCTAATGTATTGCCGCTGCTTCTACGACAACAACACTACTGCCTTCTGCCGTAATCATTGCTCGATATCATTAGACACACCTGCAAAGATAGCAGGCTTTCAAGAGGGGGATCTCGTCTTGAAGATGTTGGGCAGACACCCGACGAATGCGCTTGCGGTAGTGAGATTGTTGTGACGGGGTTGTGGTGGATTACGCCAGGCTTGAGCATGCTTGTGACTTTGAGGATGCATGCGGCTTTGAGAGAAATTAGCCTTCTGCTCTGCTGCTTTCTCGAACGCGACATGTCCAATGTAGGGGCCAATCAGACAATGTGGTTGTGAAAAAGTCAGGAAGAGAGGAAGGGAAAGAGAGATGTGAGAACGCCTAGCTATGATCCTGTCGCAATCCTCTCCATCATCATGATTGTGTACATAAAATCAAAAACTGACATCGATAATTCATGGCCAGATGACACAATCCCTCGACCGTATGGATCATAAAAAGCCGGTCGAATAACGCACACACACACACACACACACACACACACATACACATACACACACATACACAACAGCAGCAGCAGCAAACAGCAAAAGCAAAAGCAACTGCAAGCTGCTGCTAAATTATTATTATAATAATTATTATTATAATAATAATTATTATTATTATTATTATAATAATTATTATTATTATTATTATTATTATTATCGACTGATGATGTCAACAGTTGCTATTTAAAGAAGTCGCTAAGTGTATACACGGGTGAGGATGACGGTCGACGATGCACTTTTCAGGTGTCGTTTTTGGTCTACCGAGCTCCGCAGATGATCCACCTCAACATGCGCATTGGAGGCCCCATAGAGCGCAAACGCAACGTATGACGACGATGACGACGACTCACACACACGTGCAGTCATAGTATCCCAGTTGTTATTATTGTTGTTATTAATGCGTTGTGCGAATTTGAGCTACTACTACTGCTGCTGCTACTACTACTACCCTGAAGATGGTGGTGGTATTAGTACGCACGTCGTTATTATTCTAATAAAGTGTCTTACCATGACTGCTACACCCCTCCTCCTCCCCCTCTTCCTCCTCCTCCTCCTACTACTGCTGCTGCTGCTAGCAGTAATAATTTGTTAATGTTGCTAGTAGGATGAATATCATCGACTTTATATCTTAAATACTTCTGTTTGTAGATGCTGTGGCAATCTGCGGTCATACGAGGCGTGCCGTGTCCAAAAGTAGTGGATTTCCCTGATTCAAAGGATGTGAAGGTACCCATGAAGAAGCGCTGCTTTAACCCTCATGAGTAGCTGAAGCACCGCATTTATTATGCACATGCAGGTTCAGGTAGCAACGATGACAGGGAAGATGAAAGACCGCAACACGTTGTGTTTCGTACACCGGTGATAATGTGCCTGCATGGACGATTAAGCCAGAGAGCTGTCTGTTTCTTCGCACATGTCGTCGTGTAAAAATGGGTTCGAATATGCATCCTTCAAGACAAAAGGATCAGGTTTTTAATAATCCTTATCGGTGCTGGTGGTGGTGTGTGTGTGTGTGTGTGTGTGTGTGTGCGTGCGTGTACATTTATCAGGTTCGGGCTCTTAGTGATTGAATGTTTTGACAAAGACCGTCTGTCGAAGGACGACAAGATTTTCCGTCATGAGGTATTTACTATCTTTCTGTTGAATGGAGTGACAGTATAGCGGATATATTCTTCTGAGGACGGTTATAGCGTAGCGTAAAGCCTCCATTCCTTCATTTGCTGTTTTAAGGAGCTCTCTCCTGTGATTCCCATCTCTTCACGACGAATTAAGGATGAGGAGGAGGCTAACACAACTGTACCTCTTAGGTCGATATGGATCAGCTATTTGACGAAGATATGGACACGGACTCTGATTGGTAACGAATATAATTGTGTTTCAATAAGAGGAGGAGGAAGAGGATGAGAACATCGAGGGCAGTGAAGGACAAATTCATGTTCACTTACTCTGATATATTTGGTCGTTTGTTGGCATGCTTTACTAATGCCTGGCGCTCACGACCAGGATAAGATGTGATGATACCCATATCTTGATGTCTCTTTGAAATCTAGCCACCTACCATGTAAAACCTCGTGAGTTTTCATTAAACTTTGCTATGCTACGATAGGTTCATAGCAACATCACAAAAGCCAATCGACTACAGCATTCCGAGCAATGGTCCCTTTACACATTGTCAGATTTTTTTTGCTGCGAGGAGGTTTTCATGATGGAAGAAAGCCACTGCTATGATGGGAGAACGCACAGTCGTAATATCTGACGCGGTTTGAAATGGGATTGACTGAAATTGCATTTGAGCATTGCAAATGAAGACGTTACACAAATGCAAGTACGATCTAGTGCTAGTGTGTCCAGGAGGTTTAGCGGCTTAACTTCAAAGACAAACACACTGAAGTTGTGCAACAACTCGATGTCATGCAATTCGAGCTAGGTAGCTAGGTGGGTTGTGATCATGTGCATGCATGGACAAATTGCGGCTGTGCTAGCTGTAGCTCGCTACCGCGCACGCTCACGGCACACACACCACATGCAACTGGCACGTGCAGGGCCAATCCACATTGCTGACTTTTGTGCAACAAGCTAGCAAGTCGTCATCGTTGTTGGGCATGTTCTAGTCTAGTAGTGTTGCTAAATTGCCAAATTCAAATGGGTTTTGGAGGCTTTTTGTTTGTGTGCACCTTCTCCAATTGCACCTGCACTTTGTCGTTCATCTGCACTACTTTCACGTGTACACGTTGATTTTTCGTAGCTACACGACGTGCAGCACACACGTCTAGACGTGAACCATGCTGACATGGCATGTGTGACAGACGTCGTGTTGATCTGGCCGGTGATGTTCACTGCACGCATGCTGGCATTGTCACAGCATGCACGTGCCCAAACTCCAGATGTGCGAAATGTTCGTTTGACCACAGATGTGCTACATGTGCACACACGAATGGTCTTCAGAGGCTCTTTGAATTGCACAAAATGCGCTTTTCAACAAAATCAGAAGTGCAGATTTTTGCAAATTGCTGCATCAAGCAAGATCGTCGATGTCGAGCAAGCGAGCCGCCAGAGCCCCGTCACGACGCTACGACGCAGGCATGACACGCGCGTGGTGCACATTGATCGAGTGAGCACGTGACCACATCCTAGGCATCTGCCGAGACATCACGCGCACACACATGACATGCATTCAGCACGCGTGACTGCATGGCTGCTTGGATTCATGTGTTCACGGCTTCACGGCTCGCACTCCACAGCTGCCACACTCGTGTGAAGGCCGTTTTTTTTTTGCGACAAAAATGATGTCGCTTATAAAAAATCCCTTCAATTTCCATCCATGTGGGAATGCATGTCATTTTTTCAATGGAAATGAACTGGAGCATTCGTACTCGGTGTACTCTCAAAAATTGGAATAGGGCCGCAGATGCGGTATTTCCCAGTGGAAACCAACTACAAAATGAGTAAAACGAGAAAACAATGCAGGTCACAAATTTTGAAATAAAAATTATTCTGCTAAATTTCTAAAAATGTACAGGGGAAAATGCAAAATCTCTGTGTTCTAAAATTAGACATACTTTATTTTAATTTTGGGGTCATTTTATTCGAAATGTAAATACGAATCTTCCTCCAAAGGTTCGGTTGTGCCTGTCTTCCTCCTCATCTTCCCCTTTTTGATTGTGAAAGCTACGGATACTTTCCGAAACATAGACCTTAAGAAATAAATAGGTTTTGGTGATTTTGGAACAGGTCGCGATGATATTTTCCATGGATTAATCAGTTACATGCGCACAATCGAAATCGCCAAGTGCAGCGCCCCAACCGAATAGCCATCGCTTCTTCTTTTCTCAAGGATGTCTTTAACCGGAGAAGAATCGTATAATGAACTAACTTCATTTATTCACACTGGCGGGCTTTGCGATGTAGAAGGTTTGAAGAAATTTGTGGACTCCAACCCCGGCTTGGACATCAACACTGCCCGAGATCCCGACATCGGGGACTCAGTTTCGCAGTCAATAATGTGTTTGATACGCACAGCCAAGAAAGAAAGAACAGAGCAGGATAAATCAGCGTTTGAATGCCTTAAATATCTTGTTTCAAAGGGTATGAAAGTGGAGTACAAGGCCCTCAAAAATTCATTCAGCATGGCGTTTAACCCTGAACGTGTGGAACAAGTGTCAGGCATCATTAAAGAAATGATGGATTGTGGCGTTACCCCTAATTATTCTGACAAGAATATACTATATGATGCTGTGGTTCCGGAGATAGCTAAAGTTCTCATCGATGCAAAAGCCGACGTCAACGCTGTCGACGCGCGAGACAAGGAAAAATGTGGCCTTCTCGGATTTTATGCAGCCAAACCCGATATGATAAAAGTTTTAGTTGATGCTGGACTTCAACCAAAAGGCCCCGACTTGGCTCTTGTATCTTATGATGGCCAAAGTTTGCGCCATGTGTTGCAAAATCTGAGCGGCAACTTGAACCTGAATGCATCATCCTATTCTTCAAAATCCGAAAAATACAATGGTTGGACAGCGTTACAGGCCGCTTTATCAAACTTCAGTCGATATAAAATTTATTGTGGCGGCTTGGAGGGAGCAAATGAACTCATCAGCATGCTGCTCGCAGCTAAATGTGACCCCAATGTAGTTGGAGAGAAGAATAAAGAGCCACCACTAGCCATAGCTCTGAACTCTGCGCATCTATATCCGCCAAGAGCCCCTAATGTTGCGTTTCAATTGCTGCTGGATGCCAAGGCAGATGCTAATGTGGAGCTTGAAGGTGATACTTTGCACAATAGAACGTCCAGATACTATGTTTGTTACTGATCGTGTGTTTTATTTTGTCTTTTAGGTGGAGTTCCCATTTTACATCGTGCAGCTGAAAAGAGTGGTTTTCATGTGAAAATACTATTGGAACATAAAGCAGACTTGCACGCAAAGGATTCAAAGGGTAACTGATTCCCTCATATCACAATTCAACGAGCAAGAGTTACTTATAATATTTTCTCTCAGGAATTCCTGCACTTGCCTATGCAACTAACAACACCTACAGACAACCAGTAGAGATTTTAATTTCTGCTGGCATGGATCCCAACCTGATATACGAGCGTGATGGTAAGAAGATGACAGCCTGTGAAGAAAGTGGGTATGCCGCATCCTGTGTCAAAGGACTTGGGGGATTTTCTGTGGAGGGATTAAAGGAAAAACAAAAACAGTAAGTTCTTAATTTCAATTAATACAATGACTGCGATTTGGGCAAAAAAAATCATTTATGTCATCAAAATGAATGTTCTTAGAGCGGAAGCAAAGATAGCTAAATACTGCAAATTTGCTGAAGTTTCAACGGAAGCATTTGAGAAAGAAGTGCGTGATTTGTTTGAGAAATTCGATGATGATAAGAATGGATTCCTTGATCGAACCGAGTTTGTCAAGCTTTGCAAATCGGTGACGAAGAGTACAAGTAGAAAAGAAGCTTCAATCGAATCCTGTGCGAATTTAATCTTTGAACAATTTGACCTCCCAAGATGGGACAAGTTGCGACACAGAGAGGCAAGATTGGCAATTGCAGGCTACTTACATATGGACTTATCTCATCACAGGAGACTTCAACACATGCTAAAAAATCCCGGTTCGTACAGCCCCCAATTCGAAAAGAAGAACGAAGCACTTGAAGCAAAGCTTGCAAGAGCCTATGCCGTTCTGGAAAAGACTAGAGCCAAGTCTTCTTCTGTGGATAAGATAAGGAAGCAGTACCAAGCTGATTTCAAAAAACTCAAAGGAGTAGATCCAGATCCGACTGAAAATGTGTCACAAGGGATGAAGGAGTGGATGAAGACTCCATACCAGGAAAGAAAGAGCATGGACGCATTCTTGATTGACTTGCGACTTGATTGCGTAAAGCTGTGGAAGGAGAACTGCCCGAAACAACTTGAGAAGTTATTAGAGATCATGGAAGTTCCCCAAAACGCAAGGGGTGAATATTTAAAAAGATTAGCTTCGCTTGATACCCATGAGAAGGTCCAAAGTGCCAAGGAGGAAATTAAGAATATGATGCCAGGGTACAAGAACGACCCGAAGGATGCAGCCCTGGCAAAGAAATTGGCCAAAGTCTGTCAGGACTATCAATTGAATTATCGGTCCGCGTTCGAATATGAAATGATGCCCGATGTTTTCGATGAAATTTGCAAGGGAAAGGAAGATGGCGAGAATTGAGACTTTTTTTATCCATTTGAACAGTCTCAAGTGTCGAGACATTTCGAAAAAAAGAAATGGCGAGATTTAAGATTTTTTAACCCCTTCAAGTAATCACATGTGTATTTAAGATTTTTTAACCCCTTCAAGTAATCACATGTGTCAAGGTGTTTTGAGGTAGAAAAATGGCGAGACTTGGGAATGTTTGATCCTGTCAAGTGATGTTGTGCTTGCTGAATGCACACGCTACATTTAAGCATAATTATGGCTACAACGTGCAATTGTGAGCGCACTTGTGAATGTACTAATCATTGCGTGGGAGCTTGAAAAGTCTGACAACTTCATTCCACACAGCAGAGACATGTCTCTACATGCGTGCACATCGTTCAGTGCATGCTGCTAGCATGTGCAGCGCATGCATGCACACGTGGAGACACACTTACATGCACACTGTCTGTCATGTCTCTGCAACACTTTGTCGCAGCTTTGCACAGATCGATGAAGCCCAACATGGAGTTCAGGTTCAGGGCCTTGTGTTGACGGTGGACCACTTGGTGTGAGTTGAAAACATGAAAGCACAAAGAGACTTCATGTCTGTTTTGTTTGCGCGAGTCACCTCTTTGGAAAGTCAGTGCCACGACTTCTCCTGAAACTGCCTTGTTTTTGGAAATGAGATTTGTCAGTTCCAGGTAGTTTCAAACTCTTGTTGTCGCAGCGCCAGACTGACACCAACTTGCTGAGGCGAGTGGTGCCTCTGCAGTTTGTGAACTCCACATTGAGTCCGTTTCTTCTTTTGAACACAAGGGAGGAGCTGTTGTGATCCCCTCTAGCTCTCTTCAGCCTTCGTGCCAGTCATCGAAAGCCAAATTGGCCATCGATTCAAAAGCTTCGGGCAAGGAAGACTCTTCAATGTCCCTGGCACATGCTGGAACATCGGACCGCAGCTTCGATGGCGGAGGCAGGAAGTGTTTTCACTGGCTAGCTGGGCCAGCTGCTTTGTTGGGCCTCCATTTGGCGACTTGGGCTTCTTCCCAGATGAAGCCACTGTCGAGTGGCGAAGGACACAGGTTCCATTGCCGTTGCAGCAGTTCCACTTCCACACGTCTCTTGAAGTGAGTGCCCGGAAAAGGAAGGTCACGTGTCGATGAGGTCCCCGAAGTGTTTCCTCCATGCCTGAAGCAGACCTTCTCCGTCCTCAAGATCGGCATCAACTCACATAGCAAACAGACATGAGTCAGCCTTTGCGCTGAGCGAGTTGGCGCAACCAAAACCTGGCAGAGTGTGATGATGATGATGATGATGATGATGATTGAAGCATTGATGAAAATTGCGTGCGCCAGAACCACATGGGAGACAGGCGTGTGCATGCAACAGAGCCTCAACAACAGTCGTTGCAAGGACTTGTCAGCACCCTGTTGGTGTTGAGTCACTCAACTAGCTAACAACCTGCATCTGAGGAAGCTGAAGATGGGTGAACTGAGTGTGTCCTCATCAAGGCGTTCTGATGACCTCCGGCGTTAGTGGAAAGAAAGGAACTTTGAAAATGGTCCTAAATGTAAGCCTTTTTTGTTGAACGACAGCCTGTTTTCCACATCGTATCTAGGAATACATGCAAGGAACAGTATTGCTTTCGCGTTTCGGCGGCAGTCTTACTCGAATGCAGGCGAGTTCGGGTGGATCGACAAACAGAATTGTGCAGAAACAGAAAAAAAACAGCTTAGTCTCCCCGCGAAGCTGCTTTTTTAAGATAATGATAAAATCCGGAAACCTGCATTCTCGAGCGTTGTCCCGTTGAACGACAAAATGAAACCAATGCAATCCGTTGTTGGCACCGTTGTTAGCCTGTTTTCCACATCGTATCTAGGAATACATAGTATTGCTTTCGCGTTTCGGCGGCAGTCTTACTCGAATGCAGGCGAGTTCGGGTGGATCGACAAACAGAATTGTGCAGAAACAGAAAAAAACAGCTTAGTCTCCCCGCGAAGCTGCTTTTTTAAGATAATGATAAAATCCGGAAACCTGCATTCTCGAGCGTTGTCCCGTTGAACGACAAAATGAAACCAATGCAATCCGTTGTTGGCACCGTTGTTGGCCCAGCTGCCTCCGCAGCTCCAGCTGCCTCCGCTGTTGGCTCAACTACCTCGGGGAAACGGTCAACCAATTTTCTCTTGGGCAAATTGCTTTTACTGGGCTGTTGGCTGTATGTGTTTGTGTGTGCGCTCGAATTCATGTGCGCCCAATTTGTGTGCGTAGATGTTCGTTTTTGCTTGTGTCTTTGTCGAGTGCCCATGTGAATAGAGGAGCCTGTGCATGAGGGGTGTGTGTTCGGTGTTTGTCCTCGCGATGGTGTTCTCCACGCTGATGGAGATTTTGCATGTTTTTCCAAGAATGCACCTTCATGTATACGGCAACTCATGACTTGTGATGGTTTGTCGTAACAACACCAGTATTAGCGATGATTTTAGTCGTCAAATCCTCAAAGAATTCAGGGCGATGCTAAGCGCAGGAGCGGTGTGGATTCATTAGTGTTGTAGGAAAAATAACAATAAGAGAAACAGCATTTAACATAGATGAACCCCCCCCCCCCCCCCCACACACACATACATACACATACACATACACATGGGGAGGGAGGGGGGGGGGATAAATACAAACACAAACATGCTGACGGAACATATGTGTACACCTTGCGAAAATGACTTTCAGGCGTATGGTTACCTAAACACCGATGGATCATTCCAGAGTAATTTCATAGCCTATCTTTCTCAGGAGCATATCGTCCTTGGTAAAGTGATCTTTGACAATATTATTTCAAACTCCAACATACCACTTGCAATCTGACCTCTTCCATTGTCTCTCGTACTAAAATAGGAATGTTCCTCGCCCATCCGCAGCATCCATTCAGTCGTATGGAACGTGTGGCTTACTTCATCAATTCCTTATTGTGGCTATTCTTCCTATCAGCACTCTTCAGTGTTACTGGTGTGAAATGATTCTAACCATCATTAGTATTATCACTGCCAGAATCCGTCACTGCTACTACCATCCTAATCATACAATCCTTGCTTGTTTGTTTCTTATAACTTTTTCATTACAGATCTTGAATGGGCCCTCTCCTCGTTTATTGTCATGTTGCTTACCATGCCATACAACATTATATTGCGCGCATTGATGGAATGCAGCTGCTGCGTACGTCATGAAAGGGTATGTGAATCTTCGCGCTTCAACAACCAAAATCAAAAAGAATATACGATACGAGCACATTAAAGCTGATCCTCACTCTAATTCTAAAGCTCGAAGAAATTGGCGAGATGGCTGGGTATTCAGTGATGTGCGTGTTCTCCTGTGGTAATATACATGTCCTAATGCCTCATCTCACCGCTTTCGGCTTTGATTCTTACCAGATTCTCATCGCCTGACAGGTTCCATCCTCTGGTTAATTCTTGGCGCAATCTTTGCTGCACACTCTGGAAATGGATTCGTGGGTTCCTGGATCCTAGGACAATTTATGTCGTGGACTTTCTCCGCTTTCCAATACCTATTTTGGACATGGTGGAGTATGAAAAGCTCCAAGGTAGCATCTTTTATTATTTCATGGATTTGTTTATGACAGATTGTTCAATACATTGTCAGGAAAAATTCGATGAGTTGTGGGGAGAAAAGGGTGAAAATCTTGTGAACTACGGACAGGTCAACTATGAGGCGCATTTTGTCCTAGGTGCAAAGATAACTTATACTTTACTAAATTCGTAGGTCGCTGCACTGGCGCCGGGTCCTGCTGCGGGTGATGCGTTTCATATACGTGAATGGAACAATGCTTTTGAGCTCAATGATGCAGTCATTAAACCTGGATGTTGGGCTCTAAATCCTTAAATGAAACATTCGCAGTGCCTTTGTTGCCATTTACTGGCCCTAGTGAGTTTGGATTCTCTCCGTAATCAAGCAAAGTTTACCATTGCAATGTGCGAATGAGGCATGCATGGCATCGCGTGCATTTCAAAGGGCCCGTTTTTTTTGGCAAAATGAGCCACCACACTTGCCCAGCTAGCCAGCATGGAAATGAGCATCTTTTTGCTAGCGATGAATGCCACATGTGATGGCCACAGCGGCACCGCACGTGCCTACAAGGCTTAGCCCAGCACAGTCGTCGTGCACATGTGTCACGATTTCGCAAGGTAGCTCGTGGTCGTCGTCAGGCAGCTCACTGACCCCCCCTCATCACATTGCAGTGCACTGTCAAACGCACAAACAACGGGTTGATCGAATGAACGAGCTGCCAACCCGATCCTTCACCCCAATCGAAATGCAAACACCAATGCTGCAATCACTCATGTGAATGGTTGCACGATGCAAACAAAGATGATGATCATGATGGCTAGCATGCACGGCACCGCCATGCATCGCCATCGAGCACCAGTCTAGTGCAGTGCACACACTCTTTGTTGGCGCTTCACATTGCACGCTGCGAGGCCGTTCACGTTGCACCGCGCTGGCGTGCTAGCGTGCACGTTGTGTCTTCGCAACGCGTGCACCACCATGAGAATTGACAACGTGTGACAAGTGGACGTGCAGGTGTTGCTTTGTGTGGTTTGGAAACGTGCTCCAACACCAACAAGCGTTGCTAGCTAGCGTTGACCGTGACCATCGACCTGAACACGACCGGTGCAGGTGCGGTGGCCCGGCAGGCACAAGGAACCGCCTGCTGCACGCCACACACACAGCTTTGAGCTCAGTTCGATCCACGTTGCACAGCCGTCGCTGAGCACGCACGTGCTAGCGTGAGACGCGTGCTGTGCACACCCACGCTCAGTCGAGTCTCATCGTTCGATGCTCGGACATCACTACTTCTGCATCATTGCCAGCACGCAAAGTGTGCTCAGAGAAACTGCTCTGTTCGGGTTTTTGGACTGAACGACTCTGCGATGTGCAGTGCAAAACTTCGTCCCAACCACGACCACGCACCTGCTTGGATTTTGTCTCACCAAGTGAGTTTGACGAAGTTTCAGACTGGCTAGCTGGGGTGATGTGGTCACCATCAAGAACTCAAGTCAGAAGCGTGGAAGGTCACGCCACAACTCATTGCGGAAAACACTTCTTTGAACACTGCGTTTTTGAGACGCTTCGTCACCACACCACATTCATGGGTTGACGTGGAGCTTGATCATCCGCAGGGCAGAGTGTGCTCGCTGGCAATCATTGAACGAGCACATGTAGCAAAGACAAGAACGATATTCTTCGATAGGCCCTCGTGTCGTTGATGCCCATTGTGCTGTGTGAGAGCGTTGGAAATTGAGAGATGTTTGCCAAAAAGATGAATATGTTATTACGAAAACATGCTACCCATATTTGCCCATTTCGGACAACGACAAGCGGATCCGGACAAGCACAGGAGGGGGACAGCAAGCCTACTCCAGGGCAACAGACAGTGTGTACAGCGATGCAGGCATCCTCATCGTCCACGACACCGTCTACATGCCTGGAAGGTGTGTGTGTGTGTGTGTGTGTGTGTGTGTGTGTTTATGCGTATGTACAAAGAATGGAGAAATGAGTTTCTACTGTGTGCAACTTGCGTCAGGACTGAAAGGCGTTGTTAAGGCGCAGGGCCGGATCATCTCCATGTTCTACCATTCTCCTTCGTTCCACGCTCCCATGACCACAATCTGGGTGGCCTCCTTCGGTATGGGGAGAAGTGAAAGAACTTGAAATCATGCATTTTGTCGCTCTTAATATTACTTTTGTCGCTTTTAGGGGGGGCGCTTCATGCTCCAGTGACTACATTCTTCTACCTTAAGCTTGGTTGTTGTCATTATCGTCGTCGTTGTCGTCGTTGTTGATGATGAAGGGGAAGAGAAGGATGGGGAAAAGGGATTCATGATGATCATGGTGAATGTTGATTATTGCACCTGCGACAACGACGAAGAGAAGCTGGCTGTGATTCTCACCACAACAACATCGAGATCTTCAAACCACAGCTCTGTTAATCGCAAATTTTGAACAGCGCTTACACTAATCTGTTTTATGGATTGTTCCTTTTTGTTGCATGGCCGTGCACAAAGGCGCGAGCGAAATTGACATAGGTACTATAGATAAGATAGAGTGAGTTCATGTTGCGCGCGTAGGCGCAGTGATACTAGCCTGGAAATGAAACTTGATTTATACAAAGGTTGGCTTGCCTTCGTCTCCACCTTTGGATCGTTGATACTCGCTCCTGTTTACGGGTATCTAGAAGAAGAACATCTCTAGGCGATGGGAACAAAATTAGCAACTTACATTATTCTAAATATCCTCAAGATGGCTCCTTGATCGAAGAAGCGCTTATGCCGCCGTCTGCTTGTCTTGCCTGATGTGCTCATCCGGTAAACAGAGTGAGTGAGCGGAGGAAAGATACTACTTGCATCACTTCATACTATACCTAGTCCGTTTCGATCATTACACTACAGGTTGTCTCATTCGTGGTTTTGCGTGGAGCCTACAATCGCTATTTGTAGGTCGGTGCACACGAGAAACGTCTTGATGATGGGATCTCGATGACAGTGATGCACAATAACCGATGACGATGTCGATTCTGATGAAAAAGTGGCGACGAAGATGGTCCTTGCCGTGATGCTGTTTTACATGGTGCTGCTTCATTGGTCAGCGTCGGTAGTTCTTGGCCTGGGCGCTGGAAGCTTATGGACGACTGTGTTGAGCTATGTGTCGCGTGGCTCACCAAAGGAGATGCGCTCAGCCGTTGTGAGCGGTAATTTCATACATCGACTGTATATATGATGACACAGATGAAGAGGCGTGCAGGTGGCTGTTCATAATCGCTGTTCCGAACAATTCGATATGATGTGACAGGGTATTTGCTGCAAGTGACGTCTCTGCGAATTATAGGCAAGAGCTTGTGAGTTACAACCAAGAATAATATTCATTGCCGCTATGAGTAGTAGTAGAAGAAGAAGAGAAATGAAACCCGTCCTCCGTCTAACCAACTTCCATATTCTACGCCCACATTCTTCAACGTGGTTCTGATGACATAACAGGCAAAAGATGACACTCTCTGGCACCAAATTATTTATACACTCGGCATGACACATCCCTTATAATTTTCGTCTTCATTTTGTAACTTCTCTTCCTCCCCCCCTGTGTGCGTGGTAGGTACCCTGCTTGGAACTATCTTGTGAGGGACGGGTAGTGCATATTATATATATATATATATATATATATATATATATACAATATCATACACGTCATTCGCACCTCTTTAAACGAAGTTCTTCACTGCCGATTCTCCCCCCTTCTCTTCTTTGTTAGGCTGGGGATCGAGGATGAACTCTTGCGCTACCGCGTGCACATGGGCGTGTGCACGGTGTTCTGTTTCTTCGGGTTTTTCAAGCTCATCAGGGCAGGTGTGTATGTGTGTGTGTGTGTGTGTGTGTGTGTGTGTGTCGTTACTGTAGTAGTAGTAGTAGTAGTAGTGGTGGTGGTGGTGGTGGTTATCACGCTCAGGGTATATACAAACCATATGCCGCATGCACGCCGTGAGCCTACTACGCAAGCGGCTATCAGTGCCAGACGTAATTGTTCAATTATCATTCACAACCAGGTCGCCACTCATTTGAAGTCCCTGTGGCACCGGTAGTAACCGGGGATCTAGAGGAGGACAACACTGCAAGTGAGAAGAAGACGACGAAGCTGCCAAAAAGGCGAGGAGGATCAGACGGCAATGGCGGCGGCGGCGACGATGACGACGAGAATGCTGTGGAGCTTTCCCTCCTCTCCTCAGGTAGTCCTCTTCAAGATCATGCCCAGGCGGTACAATATGGCACTGACCATTGCCTTCGTTGCCTTCCACCACCGTGTCTTATGCATCGATGCGTAGGAAGGAGATCGGATAGTGAGGAAGAAAGAACTGTGCCGGAGCAGCAGCAGCAGCAGCAGCAGTCGCCGCAGCGGTCATCGTCGGATGCGTCCACCTCTGCAGAGGTCACTACAATTGCTTTGCGTATTATTCAGCTGCTGATGATCTTTCTGGCGAGAGGAGAGGACTTCACATAATACATAGCGACGCGGCACGCACCATGTTCGCATTGCGCCCCGAACCTGCATGTGTATGGCGTCGTTTTCGCGAAGGGGCGCTTCGCTGCTCTTGCTCTTGGGCAACCTAGATTATGAGTGCGTTTGAGCTCGAGTAAGAGGCATTTCGTGCTCATCATCAGAGGAACAAGATGGTAATGGGATCGTTCGTGTTGCTGGCGGGCGCGCTAGTAATCCAGTCGATCGCGTTCACCGTAGGTACTATTCTTTGGCCCTTCTTCGTTCGGTAAGTAAGCGGGGCTAGAAATGCGGGGACGAGGTGGGCAGAGAAGAAGGGGGATATTGGTGAAGGGGAGAGAGAGGGAGGGGAAATCTGTATTCTGATGGAGACCATGTTTGGAACGTGCTTTGTCTCTAGATGCTTGCTCTCTGTTGTACGCGTTGTTGATGTACAGTTGGCTGCTAGTATTTGTTTCTCCTCTTCTACCTCCTTCCTCAATATCTGCCACCCTTTCTCCATCCACCCCTACCACCACCATCGCAGTGATCATTTCTCGTGGGGTACCAGCGAATACTCGATCATTCTGTTCCTCTCCTCACTTGCAAGCACAGCTATGCTAGCCATTGTCAGTGTGAGCGTGCTGTATTTAGCTTCCCATAGCAGCAGCAGCGGCGGCGACGGCGTTTTATTACTACAATAAAACATCAGCTTACTCTACTGTCTGTGCTGTAGGTCCCTTTGTGCGCGAAGCAAAGGACTGCGATGAGTGCGTGTATAATAGCTGCGGTGACGGGCGTGGGCGGGTTTCTCTGCCGCGAGTCCTCGTTATTGAGCAAGTTTTCTCACGTTGCATTCATGACCGTGTTCCTCTCCGCAACGCAGGTAAAGTGGATCGTTGTAATAGCACATATCTCTTCTTTCCTGCTATTTATAAGCTGTTCGCACCGCAATATAGGGCGTCGGCCAATGCACCAATTCTATCATCAACCAATCCGTCAATTCGCTTTTGATTCTCAACGCTTTTCGGTTCGCGCTCCTTTCCCCTGTTTTGGCAGATGCTGGATCCCATCCTCAAGTCGAGCGCAACGTTGTGTATGCCGCAGGTGGCACATGTCCCCCCCCCCCCCCCCCCCCTCCCGGATTATGTACATGGGATGAAGGGGGGGTCGCAGAATCGTAGATTTTGATTCAATTACGATATGTTCGTGTGTTGCTTGCGTGTGTTTGTAAGGTCGCGCAAGGACGTTCGTTCGGCGTACTAGCTACTCTGACAGCCATAGGGTATAGTGCTAGGTGACAGTTTGGTTTATGTGTGTGTGTGTGTGTGTGTGAGAGAGAGAGAGAGAGAGAGAGAGAGAGAGAGAGAGCAATGGAGTAGTACCTAGTGCCACCACCGAAGACCCACTTCTCACCATCATCCTGGTCACCTTCTCTGTGTTTGTTATTCTCAGGCAAATGGTTGGCAATATAGCAGGCCCTCACCTGTACACTGCGTCGAAAGACAGGGGCTGGGTAGTAATACTACGAATTGGTGTTGTAGACAACTGGTGTTTGCTTTATATCTAATATTAATACCACTACCGCTGCTGATAACCACTACAATGAAAAGTATACATACTTATATATATATATATATATATATATATATAATATAGGATAATTCGGTCCCTCTGGTTGCGGTGGGGGCGCTGATGATTTGCGGTTGCGCGATGACAGCGATGGCCAAGCTAGAAACCGACGTGTGTGTACTAGGCGTTGATGACAATACGCAGAGGAGTAAAGAGCAGCGACACGTATACCTCCTATATAATTTTTGACTCAATGCGGAAAAACCTTCCTCCATTTCTGTTAGTTCTAATTTATTTCTACCTTTTCTTTTGCAAAGAAGATGAGTGAAACAAGAGTTGATGCTCATTCCATTTCATGTTTCTTCATCCGTTTCATTTCAGATTTGAGGCGAGATTGAGATAAACTTCTAATTGTATCCATCCGTATAACTTTCTCTCAGCTGGAGGAGTTAAGAATTGCACGCTACAATCCTCTAATCCCGAAGCGTCTCGATAAGGAAAATTAAATGTTGACTCTTTTCGGTTCGCTTCGGCTTCGCAGACTCAATGTACTCGTCACGGAAGCTGGTTGTGCAACGCTGTGAATGTACGGCCAAGAAGTAGATGCTTTATTCATGTGTGCGGCGCTCATTTATCCATCACAGAAGCCAAACAGTTTGAGCGCGCGCGCGTAGTGTGTGTGTGTGTGTGTGTGTGTGTGTGTGTGTGCGCGCGCGTGTATGCGTTCTTATGTGCTTGCATGTGTTTAAAATCACATGATGTGCTAAGCCTGTCTAGCTGTAATCGTTGTGCGCGCCCAAATTTACTTGTGATCCTTTGCATCCGCATGCTATTGCGATTATGACTATAGTCATTCCATTTGGATAAATACATCCCCATTGCAGCAGTGCTGTATAGTATGCTTCAAACAGCTCATCATAGCTCATTGACGGTGTATGTGTGCTTTCAAGACACATGATCATGTGATGATTGAAGGAATTGTATTCCTTTCTAGCTTTACACACGGTGTCAATTGGGCGCACCGCTTATGACTCATACTTGTAATACCCCACCACTTTTTTTGTTTTACAAACTAAATTGTGCATTTTCTTCGAGAATCAACCCATCACACACTTATTTGTTCACGCTGATGATATGGGACATCGTCGATTCACGCCGAATTAAGGGCAGAATGTAGTGTCGTGACGTCACATGTATGTCTAGATGAGCGTCAGTAGCAGCGATGAAGCCCGACTGTGCAAAGGACAAGTCACACACATGCATGATGTGAGAGATTGCTTTTCAAATTAAAAGTCCTTGGCGTAGCATATTCAGTTTTCACATGCCTACAAATGATGCAATGATGGATCAAATTGCATGGAACTCACGTGGGCTCTATCTAATCGTGTTTTCGAATTTTGAGGCCAGATCGAAACAACTTGAAGGCTTGCCACGCCCTTCTAGCTCTTTCGTAGTCATTACGAGGAATCAGTTTGAAGGACCCAAACAGTTTCTCATACATCCACATAATAGAGATAATGGTATCCTTGCTTAGAGACTGGGAGGCTTGGCATATCTGTGCAAAATTTTGACGAAACTAATGATGAAAATTAAAATTATTCATGATTAGATGACGCATATAGAATAAGTTGATACCTTTTCAGCTTGTTGATGTAACGGCAATACTTGTCCACAGTTGTTCCATCCAACTACTAAGTGTCGAATGCAACGCCGCTCAAGCCTTTGCAACCCGAACCGGCTAGCAAGTCTGTGTAAATAAAAGTAACACAGTATGTTTTCGTTGCTCAGGTATGGTAGAAAAACAGTTGTGGAGACTGTTTACTTACAACTTACTTCAACGTGTTCAAATCGACGAGGTTTTTTCCAATGAGTAGTTCTTCTATGGACTCAACAACAGAATTGACCGAGTACCGGGACGCGAGAAAGAGTAACCCCGTAGCAACAGAGAGAAAATATTCATTATTTTCATTGTTTTGTGTAGGAATTAAGTGCGAAACTTTGACAGCCGGATAGAGCGACCTGGTTAGTTACATCAGTACTGAAAGACATTCAATCGATGCACATATTCGGTTGGAATCTGTTAGAGTGCCTGTAACAACGCGAAGTTGTTCAATGTTCGGTGTTGGACATGGTACCTGAGAAATAGTTTCCACGATGAAAGATCGACGTCAGGCCCCTTCAGATCCTCGTCGCAGTTTAGTTCTATGCAGCCTTCATTATCACAAATCAAGTCTCGAAATTTTGCGGAGGCACTGACGAGCACAAGCTTGTGCGTCTGCAACACCTTCCCACCAACCAAAATGACGAAGTCTTTCTTGATCTCACGCGGTCCAAATCGTATCTCTTTTTCGACTTTATTCGATAGGTTTGGTTTTTCTTACGGCTTCACATCAATCTCATGTTCTACTTTCAGTCTCTTTTTCCTCCGCTCTGCTACGTTCATTGCTGCTCCTGCTTGGAGAGGTGGTATGCCTGGGCTGACACGCTTGAGCGAACTGTGGGAAGTAGAAGCGATGGCTCAATAGGGCCGTTATACTGAATAGCGGGTGATCGAAGGAGGGCACAATTCTCTGTCATGTCTGCGGCTCCATCCAAAATCGAACAATTAAGCTTCGTTTCGCGCGGATCGTCCATTATTTCAGGGCATTAAATTTGTCGATCTACGTACGCAGTCTCGAAACCATCACAGATAAACCAGATCATAGCTTAATGATGACTAGAAGACGATAACGGGGCTATCATGCCATAGAAACGGAAGGTGTAACAGCTCTTTCACGGCGCGTTTCGAGGAGTCCAGACGACACATTTTCAAGAAGGTCAAATCATCAAATCACAGATCATGTACCACCTGCACGCACACACGTGATTGTTGACAATGTTGATGCAGAGTTGATGGCGGTCCGAGCATCATCATCAAATTGTGAGAGCACTAGTCTGCGTCACCAGTGTCTACGCCTTCGATTAATTCGCTGGAAAAATAGGATTTCTCCGCGTGTAATGATCGTGCGACAACCTCTTGTGCATGTCGCGCAAGTGCGTCCCCCGTTGTCGTGTCAGCGTGCAAATCACAGCTGTCAAAACTACAAGAGACGACGAGCACTCCTTCGGAGATGAAACTCGGAGAATTCTCCGGTGCGACAACACATTCGAATCGGAATTCGAGCGTGCATTCGTGAGTCCCGCGCGAAGTGTTCGCGGCAGGTCTTGCGCCAATGCAAGAAACACGGCATCAATGCGTTGTCGCAGGGACAGAACGCACGGGCAATCCTTCTTTTCCTGACCCGTCGTCTGTCTGTCGCATCGCTCGTCGAAGTAAAGCACATCAAATGATAGCGCCCCGATGACGATGACGATGACGGTGACGATGATGATGAGGATGATGACGCTGATTAATGATGACGGGAAGTAACCAGAAATAGCAGACCCAATAATAAAACATACCTCCTTGTCAACTCTTCCCTGCGAACACACCTAGACTACCACACTTCCTCGTCAACACAAGCCACACTGCTCATGCATCCTTCCACAAGGAAAAACACCCCCAGGAAGCCCCAAAGCCTCGCCGGCAAGGTGCTCCCGCTTTGTGCATCGACGAACATCGGACTCAAGAGAAGAGCAGCTATTTCGGGGAATGAAAACGCATCTACGAGGAAGAGGCAGAAACAGAAGGAGGAGGGGGTTGTGAAGGAGGACGAGGAAGACTGCCGTTTCGGCCCCCGAGAGATTCCTACTGACTTCACCTTCCGTGTGGCTGGGCATGCATTGAGGACGCACAAACTGATTCTTTTAAGTGTTTCCCCTGTGTTTCGAGCTATGCTGCATGGAGAGGCAGACTGCGAGGAACTGAGCTGCAATGAGGACGTCAAGGAGCTTGGCGTGGATGAGCACACCTGGTCTATGTTCTTGCAGTTGCTGTATCCTGGCACCCGTCTCCAGGATGTTGTCCCTCTGCATGTCGATGGCTGCTTTAGGAAGGAAGTGGTGAATGCGATTCTATACTTGGCTTTTAAATACTCCGTGACCTCGCTTGTTGATAGTATGGAATCGTTGCTTATATCCGAAAGAAGCCCCGTGGACGTCGATATGCTTCGGTAATTAAAAGCAAAAGAGGAGAAACGTCGTTTCGACAATATAAGTCATTTAAAATATGTTCCTGGGCCCTTGAATTCAGTTTCTTCTAGAGATGATTAATTCCAACGAATGACGACTACAGTTGAACTTATCCCATCCTCGTCTTATTTCCTCTATAGGATGGCGTCTCGGTATCACATGAAGAGATATACACAATACTGTATCGAAACTCTCATTCCCGGAGTCATCTATCAAAGGCAGAGCAGTGGCCATGCGAACAGGCTCCTGTCATCTGGCGTTAGAGATGGCGGAAATGGCAGCTTTGCTAGGGTCAGCACGCACATTTATGTACCCAACGATTAGTGCTTCGCTGAGTATTTGTGGTTCCTCTTGATAAAGAGCATGTGAATATCAAAATGTTCAATGTGGTACATGACAGTCATCTCACGCTCTTTCTGTCGATAACACAGGAGGTCAGCCTGATTTGCAAAGAATCGAAGAGCCTTAGCAAAGAGACAGTAGTTGCGGTTCTTCATCGATGCGGCCAAGTCTTTGGGTCCTACCGCCTCGTTCCGCGGCAGGATTTCGAACGAGCACGTGTCGCATGGGAGATACTCAAGGAGACGACTTCTTCCCGGTTGTGCACAAAATGTCTTGCAGAGGAGCACTCTGTTTCGGAGACTGACAATGACCGGGACAGCGATGGCGGCCAAGGCCGAGATCAGCATCATTGAAAAACGATGAAGTGTTCTAACGAATCCCCGATAACTGAACGTAGCTGCATGAGTAAAACTGATTCGCTAGCCATTTGCACAGATCAACAAAAAAGGTTCCGAACTGCCGATGTGTAGTGAGTTCAAACACCGCTGTTCATGATTGTTGTCTTCCCGTCATCAGTGGGAATCTGGCATTTGCGCTTTGCTGGGATGATCATTAGGTGTTGCGCAATGTGGTTGCATGACACAGTGTAGCTCTTTGTGCTTCACGAATGGTTGCGTCGTTTGTCGTTCCAGTCCGCGCTGGCCCATGTTTCTTCGCCATGCATGCAATGAGACTTGCACACGACAAGAACGGACAAAGTGCATGTGCAGTCTTGGCGTTGCAATGAACTTCTGTTGGCTAGCACACGCGTGTGACTCCGCACCGCATATTCTGTCGTTGGCTACGTCTCATTAGCGACATGTTCAGCGCATGTGTGATGAGAGGTGGCGAGCGCAGAGAAATCATGGCACTGCACACAGCTAGACAGTGGTGAGCACAGCGCGCAGGCACCTGCCTACGTTGCTGTGCACACGACAGTGCACTTCACGCCATGCACAAAACACCAAGTCGTCGTGCGACGAATCTCTCATTTGATTCATTCATTTTCTAGCGCCACGTAGGCTTGAGCTCTGATGTACATGTCTTTGCTGTGACAATGATGAGATGAGATCATGCGTGCATGCGGTAGCAGCAGATCATGATCCACAGGAATCTTTGACTACCCACTCCGTAGTGACGAGATTGCCTTGTTCAGTTTTGTTGCCTGGTGAAACACATCACTACTCACTGAATGCTACTCGGTCATTGTCATGAAGCCCATCATTGTGCATTAGAATCCTGTGCGACCTGGCCATATGGCAGACCGATTTGAAGCATGTGCTGAATTGTCACGCTCATCAATGCCTCGCCATCGAACTAGATGAACGAATAGACGACAAATAACAAACAGCGGAGGAGAGAATCAACGATAACAATGGCGGCAATCTGCGGTTGGAGTAACAAGCTAGCCGGTAATAGGGGAAGGGAGAAATCACCTGCTCTCTCGACAGCGTGGACAGCGTTTCATCACGGATCTTTTTGATATTCAATAGGCAAGCGGTTCATGCACGCGACGAAAATTCCATGCGGAAATATCGCAGAGGCAATGACATATAAATACTTTATGAACACTCGCAGGGTGTAATCTAAAACTCTCAGGAAGCTTGATAAAGCATTTTCAGTGAGAATCATAATGGCGATGGCGGTGGTTTCTAGTATGATCACGTGTTGCTTTCCTCACGATTACTTGGAATGAAGATTGCACGTGTCGCAGCCATGCTTGCACGTCCCTTTGCCCCCATGCCGTAACTTAGTAGAAGACAATCGCTATGTCAGGAGAATGAGGAGCAATATTGCAATATTACTGCGGACGAGAGGGTGACGACGATGTTGATGATGATAATGCGATCTTGACGACGAAGACAAATCTCTCGCGGGTGGGGGGGGGCAATTTCTACTTCTACCTTTCAGGTCTGGCTGCGTCTTCGCTGCAGCCTTTTTTGAATTCTCGAAAAGCATCGACTCCAGATTGTGGCCTCTGCAGGATAGAAGAGGAAAAGGCATTGAAGAGCACGGATCATCACGGGAGGGTAGTCAAATATTGTCAGTTTGACCGGAAGGTAAAAAACCAAAATAGCCTCTAGTAATCTTTTGTAAATCAGGGAACAGAAAGTATGTTGGTGCATGCATCCACGCTCCGTCTCCGTGTGTGAGAGTGCTCAATGAATCAATCGAATACAAAGAAACCGGACAGAAAATAGGTTTAGAGCGTACCCTCTTCTGCTGCCGCTGGTTCTTCTCCAACCAGGCGATTTGAAGGTGACCTGACACACCATTCCATGCTCAAACAAAAGTAATCGTACTGGGGACAGCGAGCGAGAGCGAAGAATCAAGGCGGCGGTGGGGGGGGGCAAGTAGAAGAACACGTATACATTCACGCATTTTATATGGAATAAACCTGGCCTCTGATGCTCTCTACCATTTCCATACTACCCTCCCTGTAGTGAAAAGGCAAGCATAAGAATGGCCGATGGGGCGGCACCGCACGTAATACACAGATACTCTCATGCTATGGAAAGAAAGGGAGAGAACAGGAGAGGAATCAAGGGAGGGGGGGAGGAAGGGAGAAAGCGAGGGGGAAAGAGTTATTTCTTGCTCGCTCTTTCAAGGAGAAGGACCTTTGATTGTCTTTTCGGATGTTGTCGGCGTGATCATTATCACCATTTGCAGCAACGTTATTATCATCATCGTCATCCTCGCTCCTCTTCATTCTTTGAGGCGAGTCAAGGGCGCTCGGCCCTGTAGATAGACACAATGTATACGAATCCAAAACCGAACTTACGACAGCAGCATGTGGCAACGATTACGATTTTGTACTAAAGCATTCTGTATTCACGGCACACCAAATCACTGTGAAAACACACACACACACACACACACACACACACACACACACAAACACGCGCGCGCGCGCGCGCGTACAATCATCCAGACAAACTATTAGAAGGCAAATCACCAGAGTTGACAAGCTCCATGATCCTGCGGTCGAGCTCCTCTTCGCGGGCTGTGATGTGAGATCATGCAAGTCGTTCAGCACCAGACGGCAATGAACAGTACAATATATATATATATATATATATATATATATATCCGGACTGTGGGCTCTTATGGGAAAACTCCATCATCATCATCATCGTCGTCGTCGTCGTCGTCATCATCAGCATCATCATTAGGATTAGCAGAAGGAGAAATTGGAGAAATCGTGTGGTTTATTCTGATAGTCAGGGAGGCAAACCTAGATCTGCAGGCCCATGCTGCGCATTGTCATCATCGTCATCATCGTCATCGCCCTCTTCATCTTCCGTCCTTCCTCTCGCTAGTCCTGCTGATGATGGCTCTTTACCCCCCCCCCCCATCCTGCCCTTGGCGCCGTCTTTGCTACCTCCTGTAGTAAGAGTGGAAGTTTCCCCGATGTCTGATAGCAGTCCGTCGCTTAACACTCTCCCCGTGCTGTCATCGCCAGCTAGCCTATCACGCCGATGCTGCTGCTGCTGCTGCTGTCGCTGCTGCCGAAGCAGACGTGGATGAAATCGATGAAGATTTCCCGCGCTGAGCCCCCCGCTATTAAGGTCGTCGGGAGGATCATTGGTTGTCGTTAGGAACTGATCTGTTAGGCTGCTTATTGAATTTTGCTGCTGCTGCTGCTGCTGCTGCTTTACTTTCGCCTGGTCTGGCTTTTGTTGTTGTTGTAGTGGTAGTTGTTGTTGTGAGAGAGTGTTCGTCAGAGAGGAGGAGGAAGGGAGGAGGAGGTTGCTACTATCAGCATTGGTCATCACGCTCGTTCGCCACTGGGCCAGCTCTTCCAGCTCGGCCTGCTCATCAGGGAAATTGCACATATAATAATAATAATAATAATAATAATAATAAATAACACAATTACATAGTAAGAGGGAAAAGGATGATAGCGCCGTTCTGGGTGGGGGGGGGAAGCCAAAATTGCAAAAGACAACCTTCCTTATCAGGTGCATCGGCTTAGACCTGCGTAACATCACCACAAACACGGGAGAAATTTTCAGCAGGGAGAGTGAGCAATCCCTTCTAGTGATAACTCGGATGGACTCATAACCTAAGATTCTTCGGGTGGATGAGGCTGTGAGCCTGGACGCTGGGATCCAACACCTGGCAACAGCGTATTGGCGGCACGAGCAATTCATTCAGATGCGACCGCATTCTGTCCACAATCTTAATTTCTGACGGCGCGCAGGTAGGAAGCAGCGGAGAACCTGCACTTGGAAGAACCCGTCCCTCTCCTCCCTTTCAATGACGCACGGGACCCACATATCTTCGTATGGAATGGGGAAGAAGAGCATATATAGTCACAACACAAACAACACACGCACGCACACACACACACTCACACACACACACACACTCACACAAACTAGTTTGAGCACCCACGCACAACCTCCGGCGCCACTCCAAATGCTACCTGTTGGGCGTTGCTGCGAATCCAGCACGCGGACCTCGGAATATACCTAAAAAAAATAGCTCCAGAATTCGGTTCACGTGCAGCTTCAAAAATGAGCGAGCCTTCTCACAGGTCAGACTGTGAGCTGGTGCTGCCCCCGACTGACTACACAGAATCGCGTGGCGGATGGTGAAGCTTACGTTGAGGTCGCCGATGTACAAGACCCCCACCGGATCAAATGCAAGCTACCCACCCCCCGCCATCGGCGTGATTGACGGCGAGAGACGTGGCCAAAACGGCGTGTAACAATTCAAAGAAGGGAAGAACACAGAAACAGATAGTACCAAGATATTAGTGCATGCTCTATATTTTCATCATTGATGGGTGTCATCATCATCATCATCATCATCATCATCATCATCGTTTCTACAATCATCCATTCAAAGCGTACTCCGTAAGGCGTATGGAACAATGCCCTCTCGCGCCACCCGTCAGCATGTCCCAGCATTCGCCTTCTCAATCAACACGACGACGACAACGACAACGACAACAACAACAACAACAACAACAACACAATATAATACAGCCATCAGCATATCTCCAGATTCTAATGATCTCTATCTGAAATGAATGAGCGTGCGGTGCAACTTGCGCGCGCGTTTTATGGTATCTTTACATCATGCTGGTTGATCTGCTTATAGAGAGCGTCTCTTCGTGTTGCTGCCCCTCCCCCCTCCTCATCCTCCTCCTCCTCGTCGGATGTAACGCTTCCTGGCCAGCTCCTACTACCACTGTCGCTACGCCTTCAGGTGTGATTTTCCTGGATAAATTAAGGGTTACCGAGGTGTTAGAGTAGTCGAAGAAAAAGAGGAAAAGAAGAAGAAGAAGAAGAAGAAGAAAAGGAAGGGGGCGAGGAAGCAGAACATATTGAGGAACAAGCGTGGAGCTCTTGACCTCGCGGCTTCGGAATCACTTCCCCACTCTCATATCGTTGTCAGGATATTTTCTTACTCGCTCACTACTACGCAATGAAAGGTTGATAGTGGCGCTACCTAATACGCCTCCCCCGTGCTTCTGACACGTACAAGTTCCCCGAGGGGTCTAGAGCTAGCCTGGAATTGTTAAGTGGGATGAGCAAGCGTTTAAGAGAGTGAACGATAGTTAGTGGCCGAAGATAAAAGATATAATATATATATATATATATATATATATATACAATTACATATAATTTTTTAATAATTATGTATAATTATTATCATATAGTTTTTCGTGGAGCACAGCGCTTGTGACAACCATCATCATTATCATCATCATCATCATCCTTATCCACTGCCCATCGTAAATACACACACACACACACACACTACTGCTTACTACCTCTGAGGATCTTTGAGGCTGGCCCCATAGTACCTCACGGTATTCACCTCTCCAGAGCTTAGCGAAATGCGCCTAATCTCAAATCCCTTCGCGACTGATGACCCGAAACGCCCTAGTGATGTAGTCGTGAGCCCCCCCCAACCCCCCCCCCCCCCCCCCCCACCTCCCTATCCCTCCTCCTCTTGTATCGAGCACGTAGATGTCGCCGCTCTTATCGACGGCCACGTCTTTTGGACCCCAGAATCTTATCATACAGCAGAAGATGATGCGAATGATAATGATGAGGATGATGGATGATGAGAATGATGATGATGATGATGATGATGATTATCCTTCCTGCAAACGTTTGTAGCAGTATTATTTCGTTGGCGACTACCTCGCTGAGGAGACAGGCCCATCTGTGCCTCCTTGTTGTCCACATCCAGCAATCTCAAAGCATAGCAAATACGCACGCAAACACAATCACAATCACACACACAGACACACAGATGGAGAGAGTACGATAGCATTGCACATACTTGCTACTTGGTGCCTGTGATGTATCCAATCATCCCCCCCCCCCCCCCCCCCCCCCCTCCCCAAAATCTCTTCTGCTACCAGCTCAATGCTAAGTTGCTTACCTCAGTGATAGCGCCACCGAGCTTTGGTGAAACACGGCATATGCGAAAACCGCGTGAATCAGCCACTATCACATCACCTGTTGTGTTAGTATAGGTCAATTCCTCTCCTCATTATCCTCCTCCTCCTCCCCTCCCTCTACGGGTTCTTTGCTGAAGCAAAAAGCATCACTTCCATTGTGCTTACAACACCGTCAAAAACGCCACATCAAAGTCGGCCAAATACAGTGCGCATGGTGTATTTTGCGGATCTCATCATCATCATCATCATCATCATCGTCGTCGTCGTCGGCATGGCAATCCGATCATCACTCCTCTCATGATAACCATTACCACTCCACGTACACGCCACCGCAGAAGGCACGGCAAAAGCACCTGAGGATGTAATGACAAAACGAATTGAATACAGGCATACCCATATAATAAATAAATAAATAAATAAATATTATATATATATATATATATATATATATATATAATTAATATACTCACCAGCAGCTGTAACTGAGTGCTGTAGTAGTAGTACGCAGAAGCAAGTGACGGTGATGATATCCGAGGCGCGATGAAGAAGAAAACAGCCAGCGCAGTGCAGCAATTGTAGTCGCGGAAACCAACAATTTCGAGGAGAAACAAACACAAAATAAACAGCTCAATCAGCATACTATTTCTGATGATAATGTCTCTCCTTAGACCACACGCCCCCCCACTTTCCCCTGAATGCCCTTCCCCCTGCGCGTAAAATAACCGTTTCTCCATGAGCCGACACGCGTCTTATCGCACCATTGCCCTATTATTTTTAAGTTGAAGAGCCAAATAGTAAGTTGTCATGCTATATATTTATAAATTACAGAGACAGAGAGAAAGAGAGAGAGAGAGAGAGAGAGAGAGAGAGAGAGAGAAAGATGCTTGGTATAGCGGGTACGAAGAGTAGCAGCTTTTCTGTTTTCCCATTAAATATGCGGTTTATTTATGCCTGTCGGCAGCTTTTAAATGCAATCTGTTTCTCGACTCTCTCTCTCTCTCTCGCTCGTCTCCCTTGCATGCCTAGCTTCCCAAATCATCATCACTTGCGCGCAACAACACCGTCCAAGATGCGCTACTATTGATTCATCCCTTTTGCGTTCATTTATTGGCGAGTGTACATACGCACGTACGAGATATTGCTCTCTGTTGTAGTCATGTGGAAATAGGGATATGCTGTTTCTATATCCCGCCTCTCTCTCTCTCTCGATCATGTTAGTACCGTATCAGCGATGTATAGATTTCCCTCTGGATCGATGGCCACGCCGTGAGGGTATCTTGCAAAGCGCAGTCATAAACACACACACACACACACACACACACACACACACACAAAACCGTCAAATGGAAGAAGAATTAAGAAATAAAACCGTGCTGCATCGGAGGAGGGGGGGGGGGGGGGGGAGGGAGAAAAAGAGGAGGGGGAATATCACCTGAACCGCGCTGTAGTCGATGACCCCTGTGATGATGATAAAACGATTTGTGCGAGGATGCGATTTAGTTGACATTCAGATCACAGTGATGGTGATGGCTGAATGAAAATGACGACAACGACGACTATGAAGAGGGGGAGAGAGATGGATAGATAGATATATAGAGAGATGGAGAGAGAGAGAGAGAGGGAGAGAGAAAGAGTAGGAGGGATATAATCTGTCGCTAACGACAACTAAACATCCAACGTTTTTTCTCGCAAATGCATTGGCAGCTCACACAGAATTATCAATTCCATAGTGATTATGAACGGCTTATTACGTCCATGAGTCCCATGCGACCCAGGCCACCAGCAACCGTCCATACTTGTCCTCCTGTGGGGGGGGGAAGAATGGTATTGCTCTTTAGCTGCAGTGTGCGTGGATGCTGCTGCTAATTGACCGCAATCGCCATAGCTAGCTATGCACAACAAGAACAAGAACAAGAACAACAACAACAACAACAATCTCCTTTTCTTCTCTTCTTTTCTTATATTTCCGCTTCTTCTCTACTTCTCTGCTGCTGGTGGTGGTGGTGGTGGTGCTAGTACCTGGAGAGATAGCTCTTATACTATGTTCTTCCGAGCAAGCAGTGTAGACAGTTCCCTTAATATTATCAAGGTGAAATGATGAAATGATGAAATCATGATGAGGAAGAAGAAGAAGAAGATGATGATGATGATGATGTGACGATGATGACACTAATCGATTAGAGGAAATATGGTAAGAGTCTTATTCTCACATATCCTTTCTTTCTCTCTCTCTCCTCCTCTCGCAAAAGCAGTAAAAAAAACATCAATAAAACTCTGGCCTCGCCGAGTATCATCGTCGGCATGAGGTTTTGCACCCTGAGGCCCGAAGCTCACCAGATCACACACCACGAACAACGGCCCTCTCTCAGGACACGCCAATACGATTTGCCATTCTCTCACACTCTTCTCACCTCACTATCTAGAATCATTGCTCTCGGCGTGTGAAAACGCGCTAATTCGCCGAAGCCGTCCTTTCCCTCCTTTCCCCCGAGCAAGGGGTCGTCATCGTCGTCGCCATCTTCTCCTGCATATCCTTCTCGATTGAAGCCGCCGCCGCACCCCCCCGCCCACGTCGTGAGGAGGTACCGCTCAGGAGCTGCATGATACGAAATGGTGATGGGCGCGTGTCAGCCAAGAGAAATGACTAGACAGGACAGCATTGCTATCATCATCATCATCACCATCACCACCTGACAGCGTTATGTTCCATATCTACATGCGCTTGTCTCACACAAATCATCGTCGTCTACACAGAGCTTTGCTGACCGAGTGATAGCCCCGTGTCAAACCGCTTATCAGATGGGCCGAGCGACGACGACGACGACTGTCGGAACCTGCATAGTTCATGGAACATGAGGACGAGGAGGATGAGGATGAGGATGATGATGATGATGATGACGATGATGATGATGATGATGATGATGATGATGATAATGGTTTCAATCGGGGGAAGAACTCAAGATCTCCGCACCTTTTTTTGATCTGAGAATCTTGTTTTTCGCCGAGGAGGCTGCCCCCCTCCTGGGAGGAGAAGCCAAATAACCGCTCCGTCGCTTGGGTCAGTAGCTGTTGTTGTTGTTGTTGTTGTTGTTGTTGGTTATTGTTAGTGCTGTTATCGTGCCGTCCATTTTCACACCGCCAAACATCAGCACCATTCAATTAGAAACCGGGAGAGCGACACTGACTTCGTTGATATTTTCCCATGATTGTTTGTCTGGTTTCTACGATGCTCGTTGCTACCTGCGTGCCATAAGGTTCCATCCCAGTTGTCTCATCGTCAGCGCGGCCGGCCTCTTCCGAGTTGATCTCTTCCGCCACCTTCGCAGCATAGATGTGTTTGGTTGTGTCGCATCTCAGTTAGGATGGATGACTGCTTTGTCATGCCTCCGCGCGTATGTTGATGGGAGATCGAATACATGGCCGGGTATATAATACACATATATATATATATATATATATATATATGCATATATTTATAGATCATGTATTGTGAAATGGGATGCGCTATATGTTTCATAGGGCAACGATCGATTTCGAGCACCAACTTCGGTGATAGTAGTACCATCGAGTTTGCTAGGGGGATCGCCCCCCCTCCCCTGAGCGGTGGCACCTGCGAGTTGCCGTGTTGTCGTATCAGTCGGAAGAAGCGGTTACAGGAAGTAGCAGCGGGGATAAATCGTTTTGGAGAAGACATCAGACATGACAACAACATGCGCTACTACAGCTTCTCTCTCTCTCTCTCTCTCTCTCTCTCTCTCCCTCTCTCTCTTTCTTTTCCAACCTCAAAAGTGAACGACAAGCTATCTTTCACTGCCAGCATGCTGGACACCTGTCAGCGACCAAGCGCGTGAGAGAACGAACGTGCAACAAGGGGGGGAGGTCATCGCAGCGATCGGAAATCCATTCAATATATATATATATATATATATATATATATATTATAGAAATATTGAATTTTTCAGCAAACATGTGTGTAGTATGATGATGGGGGGCAGGCGCAGAAATGCACGCACCAGATTTCGGAACGCCTTTTGATCTCGCATGAAGCCCTGGGTATGAACCATGAAAAGGACAACGCATCGACTCATCTCTCACAGCTATTTATATACCGATGAATATGCATATAATATATACACATTACATATATATATATATATATATATATATATATCCCGCTGCTACGATATAGAGCTGCTGGTAGATAGAGCGCTACCACCTTGGTCATATCAATCGTTTCGACTTTAAGCAATATCCACCCCTCGCACACCTGCAAGAAGCAGCGCCACACACACACACACATACACACACACACACACACACGCACACACACACACACACACACACAAGGGGGAAGCTTTAGCAAGATCCATGGAATATGCAAGACGTCGTTTATAAAAGAGAGAGAGAGAGAGAGAGAGAGAGAGAGAGAGAATTCTGTGATTATCAGCAGCAAAATCGATGTTACAAGAAGATGTGGGTGCGAGATAGTACCCCGAGTCGTTCAGCTGCACTTCCAACACCACTGCAAATGCAATATACAGCACCGGAGCCATCACCAACGCATGAGGGCGACGCATATGTTTATTTTTCGGAAGTCGTATGTGGAAGAATACATCGATCGCATATATGTCGTGAATGCTCTAGTGGTGGCGATGTGAGTAGTAGTAAGAGTAGTTAGTTGTAGTAGTAGTAGTAGTAGTAGTAGTAGTGGTAATACCGATAAACATACTCAACGGCTAGCCGCCCGTCATTTTCTGAGAAATGAACGAATGGGATCGTGATGACGGTGATAATGATGATGATGATGATGACGATGATGATGATTAATAATAATGCGCCGCAGCTTTGAAAGTGGCAATAGTATTGCACTAGTATTGGATATAGAATTGAGCACAATTTCGTATAGTTGTCGTGTGTGCATGATGAGATAAGACCTGCTCCTCCTCCTCTCCCCCCCCCTCTCGGCTGCTGTGGAGTCATCATCTTCGCAACATCGAAGCCCATCTCCATCCAACTGCCAATACCCTCAAAACCCAGAGTGAGAACGCCGCCGTTCTTCAGCACCCCCCCCCCATCTACCCCCTGGTCCAAAATGGCCGCTGCTGCTGCGGCAGCTGCCTCCTGGAAGGGGTGCTGATACTGTTGTTTCTGTTGCGGGAGAGGATGAGTTTGACGGCGAAAGCTCTCGGGTGCATGCCCGAATCTGTGCAGAAATGATGTCGCAGTAGCGCCATAACCACCCCCGCCCCTACCCTTATCAGCGACATTTTGCCCCGGTTTTGTAGCGGAGTAGTGCTGCTGCTGCTGCTGTGGTGAGAGTGCCAAGGCCGGGGGGGCTCGGTGAATCGATACGTTCTCATACCTGCAGTAATTCAACGCATGCAAAAAGGCAGTAGACGTGTAGGACACTGAGGCTCGTTTCGACTCCCAACCGAAGCAGATGCCCCCCCCCCCCCCCCCACACACACAATCAAGAGAGACAACGCACCCAGAAGAAGCTATCATCATCTTTGGCAAAAGAGCCTCTGGCACCATGGCTGACTCCGCACCGGTCACAATGGCTGCCGCAGCTGCTGCAGCAGCGGGTTTGTTGTCAACCGGAGTAGCAGCAATCGCTGCCTCGACGGGGGTGGCGGCCGTGGTGGTTGCAATAGCCTCCTACTCATTTATTTTATCCATTTAGTGTATTGCTTCATCAGGAGTGACCCACGCGAAGGTTGGAGGCTTAAAATATATATATATATATATATATATATAAATATATGTACACTATGGGCGGTGATTGGTAGCTCGAAGGCGGGTTATTATTCTTGGATATGGCGATACCTTTGGTGGGGAAACAGATCCAGACTTTCCCATGAGCGATGCGACGATGTAGCCCTGCATAGTGATAGAAGAAGCCACCATTAACGAGATCTCCATGGCTACTAGCATTCAGAACGAGCGACAACGTAATACTCAGAAAAGCAAAGCTCATGTTCAAAGAAGGGGGAGGGGGAGTCTGGAGGAGGTACAACGACCTGTTCTTGTCCAACTTGCTGTTGTGTAGTAGGTAGATACGGCGTTCCATTATCAACGGCAGATGCCCTTCCCTGAGAAGACAATAATCGGACTTCCTTCAGTGAGGATGAGGCGGGGGCGGCCGCAGTAGTAAATTGGCTTGCTACTTTGAAGGTACCGACCGAGGTAAACTTAGATCCTTTCCCCATTGCATTTCGGGTCTGCTCTGTGAGCAGTATGTTGTCGTTGGCACCACCGCCCATCATCTTCATCGCCAAACGCTCATCGTCAAATTGGTGGCGGGAGGAGGATTGTGGGCTGCCGTTGGAGCGTTGGTGGGAAACAAGCTCTTTGTCCATTTCTTCATCTTCTACATCTTCGCTTTGGCCGACAAGATAGCGACTGCTTGTCTCGCCATCTTGGCGGTGTCCACGAGCATCTCTCGCCGCCGCCGCCTCCTCCTCCTCCTTAGCTTTGGCTTTCTCCTCCTCCTCCTCTTTTTTCGAGGCTGAAAGCAGTGTCTTCCATATGTCCTCGGAGCTCGCTTCGGAGTTTCCACCTCCAGCCTCCTCATCTCCCAAAACTTTCGCTTTCAGGCCATTCGACCCTCCTTCAGAACGATGCTGATAAGAATCAGCAAGATCATCGTCGTCGTTGGCTGTCTTCTTGCCTGGCGCTTCTCTGGCTGAACGCCGGGCTGCATTATTAGAAGCAGAAACAGAGGAAGCTCTTGATTTCGATGGTGCGGTAGCAGCCACAGCTGCCGGTGCTCCTAAGTTAGGAGGAAGGCCAGCTCTAGGAAGCACTTTCCGCCCAAAGGACGACGACGATGATGATAAAATGTCGCTGAAAGAGAGCCATACTATCGCCTCCAAGAACAAGAGGACCAATGCCAGCTTTCGTCTCCACCACCGAGCTGGCCTCTGCTGTTCAAAGGGGTACATGCAATCCCTTGGCGGAGCTGAGAAACAACAAAAGAACCTATCAGGTCAGTGGGTAACTGCAAAGCAGAGAGCATCTATGCTATCGACAAAGCCCCTTTTCTCCGAACATCGAGCCATTCTCAAATACAATCTAAGACAGTGTTTTCAATCTTACGTCGGTTTGCAATTTCTTCCTCCGCCGCCGCCTCCTCCAGCTGACCAGCCCCCCTTTTAAAGTTGTAGGTTTCTCCAGATCGGTCGGTCGGGTCGGCTTCGGTCGAGGAGGAAGAGAAAGTGTTTTTCGAATAAAACCCGCCAAACATCCAAGATTTAATTTCTAAACATTACCCAAATTTATGAGGAACAGCCCTGAACGAAGTCTCCGCAGCAGGGGGAAAAATGGCGACGCGCAAGGGTTAGTCTCGGTAAACAATCCGATGGAAACTCCCAACACAAGGCCAACACAAAAGCCAACAGCGCGAGACCTCCAGAGCGTGCGATGTCTCCGGAAGATCTCCTGATTTTATGTTGGTGGGCCATCGACTGGGGGAAAGCCTCCGAAACCCTTGTCGCAGGGATAAATTGCAGTGCGTTTCCATATCGTCGATGGATGCCATGCTCCAATACCCAACCGTGAGGGTCAAGCAGGTATGCCTGTTGCCCGAAGACGAAGAGGAGAGAACATCTCCTTACAAGTGCGTGGCGCGTCATGTCCAGCCTTTCTCTTGTCCCCCCAAGAGCAAGCGTGATGAGCAGCAGGAAGAAAAGGGGGAAGAGCGCCCCGTCGTCATCATCGCCGGTGGTCGCAAGGGGGGTCGCCAGCAGCCAGGCGGAAAATTCATGCACGTGCTCGCGGATAGTTGCTCTTGGCTCGTCCACCCCATCGTCGACGTGCAATCTGTTACCGATTCGTCGAAGGGGAAGGGGAACATCGGCGTGCTGTGTTTACGAGGTATGTCGTTAAGCATTGCTCCATTGCTACCCTGTCGCACCTACATGTTGGACTTCCCCCAAACAGGTTATTATGAGGAGTAAATCGCTACCGGAGGGGAAAAAGAAGGGGTGTGAGTGCGCCAATATGATCTCCTCGCAGCTGACGTCGGGAAGAAGCCAAGGCCGTGCGGATGGAAAGTCGCAGCGCGGCGACGGAAGTAGAGCAGACCAGTTCAAAGAAAAGGAAGAAGAAAAGCAGCAGCAGAATATCGGTGGAAACCAGAAAAAACGGCAACAAAATATGCTCGCCGTTGTGAAAGTATATCGTGCAGAGGAGAGATACCAAAGGTCATTAATTAACGAATTAGACGATTCCATTCCGGATTGCTTCATTAAAAGGCCATGTTTTGTTCTAAGGCAAGCGAGAGAGGAGATAAGCAACCTGAGATCTTTAAGAAATTGCCCACATGTCACACGGCTTTATGACTCTTTCGAATATCAAGGATCGGTAAAAGCTTCAGCGTGTGCATAGTTATAGCGAGAGAGTTTGTGAGAGAAAAGAGAGAAAGAGAGAGAGAGAGAGAGAGAGAGAGAGAGAGGTAAGTCCTCACTTCAATGGCACCCTTGTCACCTCCCCCCGCCCTCCCAACTGCCCCTGCTACTCATGCCTCTGGGATTTACTTCTTCCTCTCCTCCTACTTCAACAACAACAACAACAACAACAACAACACTACTACAAAGGCATGCCTGGTCCTTGAGAAATGCTCGCACACGTTACAAGAGCTGCTGTGGGCCACGGGAGGTTTCGGAAGCTCTCCAGAAATGATTCGATACATTTTTAGCCAGGTAGAACCAGAAGGTGATGATCTTTGAACGCTGAGAACTCCGCGGCCGCCTCCTTGTGCTGAGGGTTGCGCCTTCTATCACTGCCGCAGCTGCTGCTGCGACTACGTACCTGCCAAGATCTTCTTCAGCACATGACCCTATGGCTAACAAATAACGAATTCTGATGCAATATTTTGTAGATTCTGGACGGGGTCGATGCGATTCATAGTGCGGGGTTTTGCCATGGAGACCTGAAGCCAAGTAGAAGAACGAGAGGAGCTTGATGCTACAAACCTCCTCTGCCTTCTTCTTCTTCTTATTTATTTATTTATTTTTTTAATTTTTAATAATCGGTTTCAAATGACAGGCAATATCGGCTGGATCGCTGATTCAGTCTCTGTCCGCATTCTCGATTTTGGCCTTACTTTCAGTTTTGAGGTCATATATTTGGGAAACGGCGGCAGCAACAAGCCTCTTCCTTACTCCTCTTCCTCCTCTCCCCCCTTTACCTATTAATATACTTCGTATGTTACATCCATTTATTATACTAAATGCTGCTCTACTACACCTTTTATTATTATTATTACTACTACTATTACTCAGAAAGGGCCTCACCACTGTATTGAAACACGAGGCTACCGTTCCCCAGAAGCAAGCTGCTGGAACGCCATCGTATCTGGCCGAGCTATCACGATAGGAAGGCGGGGGACCAGGAAAAGAAGAGGGGCGACAGCGAAGTGCAAGACAACAGCTAAAGCATCATCAAGGCTGGAAGGATCGGGCATTACCCTCCAACAGCAACAGCAGCGAAAGGAGGGGGGGGGCGAGCCGCAAGTCCCAATGATCAAAGAGCGGCTGCTGCCGCTAATCCATGCTGGGGTTGATGTCTTTGCCATCGGCGTGATTGGGTGTCAGGTGATGTTAAAGTTTTCTTGGAATGATGATGTTTTGCCGGAAGAGATGATATGAAGGGCAGCATGAAGCGGCAACCGAAGAACTTTGGGGGGAGGGGGGGGGTCAAAGCGGGGGGCGGAGGGGCTTTGACTTGTTCGTTAGAGCCATGGGAACACTAAGAGCAGGAGGGCACTTGGCCAGCGAGCCCGAGAGGATTTTGGCATTATTTACTCTAATAGCAACCTTGCAAGTGACGCCCCGGATATAGCGCTCTCGTTGAACCTCTAAAAGGAGTAGTTAGTTGTCAGAACGACCCCACTCGACTGATTTTCCCTCCCCCTCCTCCTCCTCCTCCTCCTCTTCCGTGCTTCTCCGTGCTTCTCCGCTTCTCCTGCTACTCAGCTTTCTGATATGCTTTGGAACCCTCCCACTATTTTATCTCCCTCTTCTTCTTCTTCTTCTTCTTCTTCTTCTCCTTCTTCTTCTTCTTCTTCGTCGTCGTGTTCTTTCTCAGATGTTCTCATTGTCGTCGTTACGACCGTTCCCCCCCCTGCCCGAACCGCTTCATCTACGCCTCCCTTCAACACCGCCCCCACTCGCAGCCGTCCCTCCTCCTCCTCCTCCTCCTCCTCCTCCTTCTTCTTCTTCTTCTTCTTCTTCTTCTTCTTCTTCTTCTACACCCCCCCCCCCCGCCCCTCCTGCTCTTCCTAACCGCTTTCTGAAACACCAAAAGGCGCATTCGCACGACGAGGTGAATCGCAGCAGAAAAGCTAGCAGCAGCAGCAGCAATGCGAATAGAAAGTACAGACCTGCCCTCCCTGCCGATGGCACGCTATACTGTGCTGCTGCTAATAATAGTAATAACAGCAATGGAGCTATTCCCGGCGCCACTACCACCACCATTTCAGTTACCACCCCCATCACCACCAGCAGTGGTAGTAGCAGCGGCGACGTAGCTTCGCAGCAGGCGAGAAGGGCTCGGAAAGAGAAGAAGGAGAAGGAGGAGGAGGAGGAGGAGGAGGAGGAGGAGGAAAGAAAGATGAAGTTGCTGGGGCTGAAAGCTAACCCTGACGACGGCGACGATGGTGATAATGGGGATGATGGCAATGTTGGCAGCATCGAGTTTCGTGAGTGGTTGGGCGTTGTCCTTCCAGATGAAAGGAAAGGAGCACTCTTCAAGGTCTTTAGGGAGATTCTGCGAGGGTTTCTCATTCATCATCCCAACAGACGACTGACTATAGCCAAAGCAAAGAAAATGCTGCTGCTGCTGCTGCTAAAGCGCGGGGCGAGAGAAAACAAGGAGGAAAGAGTCGTCGTTACCAGTAAACAAAAACGAGAGAAAGGCGAGGAAGAAGAGATAGAAGAGAGCGTGGAGGAGAGAGGAGGTAGTTGTGGGTAAGTCGGCTGAGGACATTAGATTCATCTCGTTCAGCTGTTGTTCTCACGCCATGTAATGTCATGGAGTGCAAGAAACACGTGTCCCTCCTTTCCTAGATACGAGCATTACTACTACAACTACTTCTACTGCTACTGCTGCTGGGGCTACTGTAACATATATCATCATCATCATCATCATCAAAAACAACAACATCGCGACGAAATTAACTTATTAACTTAAACGTTTGTGATCAGAACCTCAGAAGTCTCCCGGTGAGGCTGCCCTCATCCGTCGTCATCGCCGTTCTCACCTATGCGTTCACGGTCATATTGTTTATTTATGAAATCCAGTTGAAGGATATATCCTTCACGAAGAAGATGCCGTTGTCACGGCATCATCACGACAGCATCTGTTATTGTTTCACGGCATAAATAACCGCTAAAGAACACTTCACCATCTAATATATCTGCATAGCCGTGTTGCCTACTCATATTGTTGTTGTTGTTGTTGTTGTTGTTTCACATGTTTAAATATTTCTCATCGTCGTCGTCGTCGTCGTCGTCGTCGTCGTCGTTGTCGCCGCCGTGCTTGCAATTATCTAGTATGGACGATACCGACGCCAACGATGATGCTTGTTGGGATCCTCACGGTGAGTTTCTAAAGCTCATAATTACCACCACCGAAGTCATTAATTACATAATTGTAGCGGCAGCTCTAAGCCAGGTGTTGCTGCAAAATTTCATCCCCCCCCCCCCCCCTCTCTATGGCAAGCACAATCGCTAGTTTAGATGCGTCTCCGAATCAAATATACAGGGATCCGAGTTCAGTGATGAGGATGCCGAGGACGTGCTAGAAGATGTGGGGGAGAGGTACATGCACTAATCGTCAAGTCGCCTTTTTGAGATGTGTTTTGTCATCTAAGTGTGCTCGTAACTAGTTTATTTTAATATTATATATATATATATATATATATATATATATATATATATATATATGTATAGATAGTATACAGCAGCTTAACTTTCTCCCCCTCCCCGAATTCTGTTCGAATACGTTTTGTTGGTCTGCCTTCAGGTGCGGGACATATGGCGCCGTTCTCGGCGTCAGACTAGCCTTCACGAATATAGCTTCTGAGGGTGGTGAAATCAGCAGCAGCAGCAGCAGTAAGGGCGACCGCAGTGGTGACAACCAGCCATTGAATCGTCATCATCCCTGCATCCTCGTCTCATTCACACGGGCAGTTGATTGCCAACGGTAACAACAAGAAAAGCGGCATAGTTACAAATGACCACACTCTTTCTGTAGAGATTATCTAATATCCCCCCCCTCCCCTCCCCTCTCCCCCGCCTCTTCTCGTTCTCTGGGGGAGGTATTCCATGCAAGAGATACGAGATTGAACCGCGCCTATACTTGATGAATGCTCCCAACAGCTGTTTGCGCGTATTTCGAAAAAGTGATTAAGGAACTCACAGCAAACGTCGGCGTGCTCTTGTAGCTTGTCTTCAAATTTTCACCACCATACTGACATCATCGATTCACCAACATAAGCCACTGCTGTCTTGCATCAGGGCGGTCGCTGACATGCTAAAATCCACGTTTGAAGGGCGGCCAATCATTGCGGCTTTCACGCATGTTACGAATGAATGAACGAAGGCACCGCGAATGTTGTCATCAACGAGCTGGCGAGGATACCGGCACAAGCTTCAAGTCGTTCAAGTTTAAAAGAGAGCAGGAGAACACGAGTAGTAGCAGCAATATCGTTGCGTGGCTGGATAGTCAGAGTCTCATCTCACGCACTTTACCATTGGAAACAGGCAAACCCATCGACGATAGTTAGATATCAGCATCGAAATTAAAAGTATGACTTTAATGTTACGCAGTATATTTTGGCGGCGAGTACTGAAATGCTGCTTTATGTGTGATGAGAGAGACGTATTGGTGCCGCGGACGTACCACCACTACTACTACTAGCTACGACTACAAGACAAAGTGTGTGTGATTGAAATGCACGCGCGAGTCAGTGCAGGCCCGCAGTGATTAAGACGCCGTCTGCGTGCATCCTGTTCGTGTGCGCCACTGAAGGCAGCACACATGTATAGCTAGAATTCTATCTATTCTCGACGACACGTCAATGTGACATGCACATATGAGCAATAACTCCCACGTTGCTCACCATGTACATGTATCTTAGACGGATCGATGTACTGAAACATCATGTGTTTCCATTTTTCAATAGTCGCTTCTAATTATGTAGCTATATGTATAAACAAAGCGGCGGCTCTAGGCTATAGCGCGAAGATTGCTGTGTCACATTGTACATGCACATTTAGATATGTGTATAATGTGTGTGTATTAATATATATATATATATATATATATATATATATATATAATATATGTGTGTGTGTCCGCAGCTGCAAAACGGTGTACTTACATCTAGACATACACACACACACACACACACACGCTACTGGACACGTACAGTATTCATGCGTGTATAGAGCTACTCATTGAGATGCAAATCAAGTTTATAAATTTCTCATATGACATTTTAATTTCTCAGACATCTAAATGCATTGAAACTTGTTTCAAGTCATCCAAAGCTATTTTAATTACCCGATCTTTATCAGCACGTCGCAACGGCATGATCTTCCCGCGTTTATCTACCCACCTGTTAGCTTTCACATCTGCGAGACGCCATTCTGTGACATCGATATCTCTATCCAGGTTTTTGAAGTCCATTATTAACTGCTCATTTCTGTCGCCTCCATTCGTGCTACCGTTCCGAAAACTCACACGCATCGGAAATGAAGCAAATCTCTCGAGCTCATCAGGCAATCTTATTTCCCGCTCCGCCCCCGCTGTAGATACTTCTATCTCGATATTGTCAGCTTTTTCACCCATCGCTTCTTCGAGGTAAAAGCGGAATTCACGGGCGAAAAGAGCGACTTCGTCAAGTGTCGGGGAGCCTCTGGGATCTGTGAGCTTGTCCAGGGACACTTCCAGCCGAGCTCGATTTCGAGTTTTGAATGAGTATATAGCAATATCTTTTAGCGATGGATTATCCTTGAGCATCTTATTTGCGACTTCGTATGCTTGGTTCCCCCATGGGTACAGTATTGACACCCCGGGTGCTACGACCGACTCATAACCATCATCATCCTCTTCGTGGTCACCTGAATCTTCTGTTTGTGCGTCATTTTCACTAGGAATTTCGAGTTCGGAACCTATCTCCAGATCATCGATCGGCGAATCAAAGGATGATGACTCTTCTCCCGCTGCGGCCTCCACGACGTAGATATTTCTCGGCATGCTCCGTTGTTTCGTGAATGAAGATATTCCGCTGAGCAGCTCTCTGGGAAAGCGGCGACGAAGAGGATGATGATGCTGCTGCTGGTGGTGCTGCAGTTGGAAGCATTTGGAACTGGCAGCTATTCTCGATGACAATCTTGCGTGAAATCTCGATAGAGAGGACGATGAGGGCGCGGAGCAGGCTGTTAAAGCCAGTAGAGGGAAAGCTGGAAGCAACCGAAGAGGCCTACAGGAGAGAATGGAGAGAGGCGTGAGAATGGGATGCAGATAGATCACAATTTACTAGCACACAGAGCCTGCTTAGATCAGCATACATATCAGCCGCTTCCGTTGTCTTCGCCGGTGTCGGTCGTATCGAGTCTGGGGGGGGTATGCAGCCGAAGGTATGCAGGAGTAGCAAAAAGCAGATCAACGAGAAATAACCAATTAAAAAAGAGAAATTTTAGGATCTCGCACAACATAAAGAACAACATAATTCAGAAATTGTTCCGTTTCAGCAGTGGTCTTTCTAGGACAAAGAATTTCCAACTTTTTCTTGGTACTATCTGAAGGCATATTTTGCCTACAGGAGCTTTGCTTTTTCGATTAAATTATATTGCAAACCGTATGCTCCCATGGTCTAGTTGGTTATGACGGAGCCTTCACACGGCTCAGGTCGCCGTTTCGATTGCGGCTGGGAGTACATTTTTGCAACAATTTTTGCCGTTTTTTGTGAGAATGAGAAACGGAAAAACAAAAATCCCATTCAAAAAATAAGTACGACATCACCTTGCGAACGCCCTCGTTCGACCATCGCTTCTAAGTCTGAAACGACAGCAGAAAACGAATCTGTATTTCTATTTTGCACAAAAGACCTCCATTTCGTACCTAAGACTGAGGAATTAATGCAAAAAACGACTACATCCGCTTATCTGAAATCGCACGAACGTCGAGCAGCCGCCTCCCCCTGCGCCCTCCACTCGGCCCGTCATTATGTCTGGATTGCCGGGAATGCGGACTCATGTTACGGGCAACGTACCGAAGCAAATATCCGGAATGAACAGGTCATCTGAAATCCTTTCCACGAGCCTTCTGGAACGCTTGCTGACAGAAAAAGATTGCTGAGATTTGATGATGGTATAGGGTTTCTAAAAGTGCTCAAGGCTCACGACCTGTAAGCCACGGTTCACGGCCTGTGAGCTCCCACGTTCCGCGGCCAGCAAGCTCGTACAATTCAAGACCCGTAAGCTCGGTGAGTTTTCTACTGTGATGTAAACATAGCTCAAACAGACACGAGGACTCCCCGAACGTTCACTGAAACGACTGTTTACTGCTGGTACAATGATCATCGATAGGCTCACGGTATCTACGACAAATACTTTGGAGGACGTACAAATCCTCGCGCTGGGATGACTCAGAAAAATATCAAGCATCGGAAACAGTTGGTAGTGCAATATAATGTTTTATGTGCGGAGCAAGTGGGTGCTACGTTCCATCGTGATGCTAGAGCACTTCGCTATTAGGCACCTCATAATTTCTTACGATCTGGATGGAGATGGAGCGGTATTGCAATAGAGATACGCTCGATGCATTTATTGTTCATCTCACGCATCTCGTGTTCCAATTTGCAAAGGTTTCGCAGAGAGACTACTTCATAGCCAAAATGTTTGATAAGGTACGCAACACGGAGACTCCGTTAACGAAGAGTTGAATATACAGAATGGCCCACGTAAACATTTATCTGTTTTGCCAGGATCAAGATGGAATATTGAATCGAAAGGAACGATCAGAGGCACTTGCAGCTCTGAGAGACGGTAGAGTTATCGCAGCTGCGCAAAGTCCTTGAGCGGCTTCTTCTTCCGCCTTTTTTTTGTCCTTCTGCTGTTTCAACTTTTGCATATATCTTTACTTTCTACAGGGCTGGCCAACGACAGCATGAGGGATTACTTTGATTCAGAGACAATGAACAATAGAAGTGAGAACAGACACGAATATGTATGATGTAAAAATATTTAATATGAATATCATTATAATAAACTTATTAATAGCTGTTAGTAGAGTTTTGTATACCCAAAGCACATTCGTTGATTCTTTTACCAAAATAGGAAAAAAATGCACCGTCTTCCATAGCGTCATGAAGTCAACGGTAAAACTATGTAAATGAGACTAAACACAATACTCTCAAGCTCTCAAGTTGATAGAAACTGGTGTTTTCGCCAAACCACCACATCACTCAGAATTGCCATCTTTGCCAACAGGTCCCTCAGGCTCGTCTAGACCTCAACGATACATTCAACAGAACATTGTAACGTCCTTTTTATCGACAGTCATATCATCTCTCCTCTCTCTGTCTGTCTCTCTCTTTCTCTCCCTCTTGCTCGTTTGTGCGTGCGCGCGTGTGTTGTATGTGTGTGTTTGTTCATAATATGTTTTTCTTCTTCGCTTCCATTAGGTATCATCCCGTTGAGATACCAGATAGAAACCCCTATGCAACCACGAACCAGCTGATGAACATGGTCATCATCCTAAGCATATATGTTAACCAACCATCTGCTCTTGTCTTACCTGCTCAACTGAAATAACATGAGGCGAAGAGTGGGAGGGGGGGGAGAGAGAGGATGGACAATTCTGGCTGCTGCTATCGCGGAAACATTCTGCGACATAGTGATTGAATCCCATCATAATCGACATTCAACTAGGGAGAACAAGGCCGGGAAATGCCTGAAGATTTACCAAAACGATCAGCGTTTCTATTGAGAAGAGCGGTGCGTAAATATGACCTTGTAGGAATAATGATTCAGGATATTTCATCGTCTATCTCTATGCCGCTGAGTGTTCTTTCTTTGCGCAGAGGCAAGACAGGGATTTCTTAAAGACTAAGAATAGAGAGTAATATTTGAAAAAACGCAGTACAAACAGCACGCATTGGAATAATAATCCAAGACTTATCGATTGTCTCTTCGAAAATTTGACTGTGTGTGTGTGTGTGTGTGTGTGTGTGTTTGTACGTGGTATTGGCCTAATACCGTCAGCATGCAAACCTCGATCGATAATCGAGTGAGAAACATCAACGATGCACTCAAACGAAGGTAGTAGAGCAAGAAGACAACCTTCCAAAAAGTATTTAATATTTATGTTTATTTTTGGGTCTCTCTCTCAATTGAATGGATTGGACACCGCCGACAATATCTTACCGTTTTTCTTTTTTCCCTCACAACTTAACCAGATACACCAACAATGGGCCCGCTTCTTCAAAGTTTAAGTCTAGATCGGAATTCATGACCTCGGTAAGATTGTGGGGGTATAAGATAGAAAAGTGAAGTTGTTATCTCATCATGTGTACATGGCTTGTTGTGGGGGTTGTTAGCTGGCTTCTCATCCTCGTCCTCCTACCCCTCCTCCTCCTCTCCTTCTTCCAATTCACCATATTTTAATCAGATCTTACGTAATCTGTTAGTCATCTCAATTACCTTTTTTTGGTTTTTTCATGAGTTCTCATCTTCCTCTCATCAGCGTCGCCAAGAAATGTACCGAGAGAGACTTAAGCACATAGCTGCTAAGGAAGGAGTTGACTTTCACAAGGGTAGGTTGCGTTTATCACTTCATATGAAATCCTCCCAAATAGAAACGATAACCATACAATGAGTATTCACGGCCAGTAAATGTGACGAAAGCAATTCTACATCGTTGTCTTCTGTTTATAAATAAGCGTTCTTTTTCGTCCAGATTCTGGGTACGTTGGCGATATCGGGAACATTCCTCACAGCCTGAACTACGAAGGAATGCCCCAAAAGTAATGATAGAAAAATCACTGTATGCAATCCACCTTTGCTTCAAATTGATTCGTTGCATATGTACATATATATATATATATATATATATATATACATATATTGGTATATAAATATTTATAAAACTGTTTGGGTGAGGCATCAACATACACTGGCACCTTGCACAGCCATCACTTTTCCGATCTTATTTTGCCGAGTAGGGAAGTCCTGGAGAGGCACCCTAAAGAGGCGTATCTGCAAAGTAAAAAGAACGGAAAGCAGGTGAGATCATGGGGATTTGATTGGCATGTGCCCACCGCCTACCAAACCACACCAAACCAATCTTGAGGAGACATATACACTATCACGAATCTATGAGAAGTGGTCAGAGAAAGGGGGGGGGGGATGGTACTGCAAGAGTAGAGCTAAAGTCTATCTGACTTGTGCTTGTCGGGTCCATATTGCTAGGTAATGGACGCGAAGATTAAGGAGAAAATGTTTTCCACAACTCGCGATCGCGTGCTGCATTTGTCGCGCAAAGGCCAGCGCACACGGTATATATTTACACACACACACACACACACACACACACACACACATATATATATATATATATATATATATATATATATATGTACAAACGTTGATTGGGTCTGACACAAAAGCACGAATTCTATGCGCGCACCATACTCATTTCCACACATACGAAGACACTTTGAATGTAGTGGAATTGAGTTTTACATTCTTCGTATTAGGGCGTTCACTTCGTCTGCAAAGGATTTCTTCAACTCTTCGCATCCAGGCTTCGAGCCGGTTTGTCCACTATCTGCTGGAGATACGATACTACGATGCAACTGCACTAATACTCCAGGACGCGCGTGAATTGCGATTTTTTAATGGTCTCAGCGCCAAATTATTGCTGATAATTCGGCTGCCCGCCTTTATAAGATGGAAAAAATATTAGTTATGATGTTAGTGTACTTGCCTCTTATCTGCCCAAAACTCAGGAGGATCACCCACTAGACCGTAGTCTTCCGATCAAGCCTCAATACACGGCACCGCACTTGTGAGTTTTGTAACATGCGACATGGGGAGAGTGGAGGAGAGTTGGGGGACATTTGTACTACAAGTAGCGTATGATATATAATAACGGTGAATGTATGTACCTGTCCTTCAGCCATCAGATGAAGCCATACCCAGGAAAACTGACCAACACTTCGCTTGTTACTTCGCACAAATATTCGGTAGAAGTTTGTGTCATATAGCATTTACATGTTTCTCGTCCTTAGATATTTGATATCCCGATTATGTTCAATAACATACAACCATCAATGACTTTTGTGGCATCATTTCCCTTTGTCTCCCAGCATTTTGACTATGTCAAGATAGGACGCCAGCTCGATACAGCTCTTCAAACACAATCTATTCCCCCTCTAGCGGAAATGACACAACAATAGTGAACAACAATGAAACATACGAATCATTGTGTGAGCCGTAGACAAAATGGAATCAGTTTGTTCGAGATTGAATAGATGCTCCTGTTTTGACCACTGATGATGTGATTTCCACTGTCTAGCCTCATGCAATTCCACGTCAAATTGACATGCAGCTTGTCCGTCACTCGAATTTGAGTTGCGACATTTGGCATCACAAATTGTTTGCACGTCTTTCATGCTGCGCTGCATCCAATTTGTGCAACTTTTACACATCGTTTCATGCAGTCCAGGCATTGAGCACTTTGAGAAGCACGCAAGCCAACACAGCACCAGAGCACATCTGGCTTTGATCATCGCTCATTGTGTTCACACGTTGTGTGGCTATGCCTAGCTAGCTAGGGCGCGACCTGATGATAGACACAGCAATGCACTACACACATTGCATGTGTTGTCAATGGACACAGCAATGCACAGCACCATGCACATTGTGTGCATTGTGCATTGCATGTCCATCATCCTGCAGTGCTTGCGCTAGTGCGGACAAGTGACACGCTGTTGGCGCACAAAGCTGATCGATTGATGCTTGGTGTGGGACTCATTCGCACACTCGCGTGTGATGCATCAGACCGACATCACACGTGCTAGCGAGTGGCACTCACATCTGCCAGTCTGGCCGTGCCAGCGTCTAGAGCGTGTCTTCAAGTGAAGCATGACGCACAATGAACAGTCCCCAAGAAAGCTTGCACACTGCTGCTAGAGTGTGTGGTGTGCCAGTTCCAATGTCTCAAGCGCCTGCAAATGATCAAACGTGCACGTGCACGTGTGCACACACGCACGCACACAAGCTGGCATGACGCACCACGCTGGCACGCCACGCACACCTGCACCACTGTGGACGTGGTGTGCCAGCGAAAGAGTGAATCGAACGATGAACAATGAACAACGATTGAATCCCTGATTGATTGAAAAAGGAAAGAAAGAAAGTTGGAAACAATGAAACAATGATGATGATGAACTGCATTCCCAAAGTGTTGCAAGACATGAAAAAAGAAGCGTTTGTCCATGGACCCAGTTGAAAGGATCCTCCTCCAGGCACGTGCGACGAGCGATGCGCTCGCGAAGAGCTCGATTCTCATCTGTTTTGTGGTTGATTCCGATGCCATTTCCATGTCGCAGATATATTTTCCCATGCATCCCCTTGTCATTTCTCCTTGTCGTTTGGGCAATTGTGGGCCGATGTTCTGCGGGTTTTGAGGCAGCAACGTTCAGTTGTCGCTGCACTAGAAGATTCTGCCCCCCGCCCTGCCCATCCTTGAGGCTCTCGCCAAGATATACGCCTCCATGCTCGTTCCCCTCTCGTAAGATTAGGCAAAAATAAGCACCCGAGTAGTTGGGATGTTCGTAAGCAACAAGGCACGATCGCTCGGTTCACGGCTCCTTGGAAGCGAGGGGCGCGACTATGGGGAAGGAGAGGAAGAGGAATCAAACATATCACCCACACTGGTCGAGCGGAAAGGAGGCTCCGCTCCTATCGTTGCCCTTGAGGTGTTTTCATCGCGGGCTGTAAACTCTTTACTGGGACTCACGTGGTATAGTTCAGGCTGGCTTGCTGCGGGTGCTAGGAAAGATGTCTTGATATGTTGTTCAATTCTCTCAGGCTGATGAACATCACGACTGTGATTTTCATTTTAATGGACTCCTACCTGCTGCCAAGTCACACTCACCTATTCACCTTTCTGTGGACATGGGTTATCTGGTAACATACGATTATTCACAAGACATTGTCAAAGGAACCGAGCCTCAGATTCTTCTTTCCAACCTCCTTTCTCCTCCTCCTCCTCCTCCTCCTCCTCCTCCTCCTTCGTCATCGTCATCGTCGTCGCAGGGCTTTCTTGAATATAGTAACTGCCATCATCTTCATCGTCATTTCATCGGAAACGAGCCCGAAGGAATTATGCTCCTTTATGTTCTTAAGGTAGCGTGTGCCCCAGCTGAATTTGTTCGTTGGAAATAGTCATTGCGCTCACGCGTTTGTAAGGGGCCTTACCATTTTTGCCGATGATACGTTAGGGATTGGTCGATCATCGAGAACGCATCTTGTTCGTTAATGAACATTGCCACGGTAGCCTCCCCCCCCCCCCCGCAGAGTCATGTATCATGCCTCCACCACGCGACTTCTTTTTCATCTCCTCTCTACCATACAGATGATTCTCGTTCCCGCCTTCACGCTTCTATGCATCGTATACACATATGCGCTATCGGTAGCAACAACGAGCCTTGTAGACAGAAAGACCTCATCGTGTTGTGTAGTTGCCTGGCAGTGCCAGTGAGGCTTTTATTTACTTTACTTGCTACCGAACCTCTCACGCAGGGGGGGGACGGATGGTCAGGCTGGTTTTACCTCGCGGAAATCCATACAGAATTGCCGTCGCTTATTCTGATAACGATGCTGA
>ADNK01001637.1:0-15093 GCA_000320545.1 Bigelowiella natans CCMP2755
AGGGGGGAGGGGTACTCTGGCTTTATACGTTTTCATTCCCATGGAAAAGATCCTGCCAAGTGGAGTCCCCGCCCAGCCACCCACTGAGGATAGATCTTGAACCTCCCCTATCTTGGGGGGGTGGGGGGGGGGGGAGTATATTATTAGTGTACATACATTACGTTATCATCGTGAAAATGAGCATGAATGGTACATCGTTCTGATCATCATTAAAACCATGAAATCCTACTCTGCAGAGTACCTTAGAGCCCTTGAGACGCAACGTGCAGGACTTAGTAGAAGGTGAGCGAATTTGCGTATATGCTCGCGGGAAGTAGGTCTCTCCCGACGGGAATATTGTCCTGTTTTGTACTGCTTGGTCCTCCAGCTCCAGGCCCATCCATAAATTCAACTGTTCATTCTTCTCTCGAAAACGCTGCTGCGACGGCAACACAACTGAATATCCCGAATACACTTAGAAGAAATAGATTTTCTCTGATTTCGAGATTGTTACATCAATTGCGTGTGTGTGCTCCAATTTCAGGCCTTGAGTCCTCACCGTCATTCTCCAAAGCAGGGGCCGTCGTCGACCCATCATCGTCATCATCGTCATAGGCAAGCACTCGTATGCATTTAGCATTTACAGATGGAGTAAGTTACCACGTATGTGCGAATCCGCTCATTGGAACGTTTTTATGTTCCAAAACAGCTTCTTCAGACTATTAGACATCTCCTTCTTAAATACTGCTGCTGCTGCACGCTTTGCAGCATTGCCATTATCTATAACTTATACCTTCAGAACACATACGCTGATCGTGCTATTTAAGTGCATGGCTTGGCACAACGTGTGTCTTCGCAATCATTGAGCATCTAAACCAGATTAAGCAGCAGCTCAGCACAAGAAAGGCTTTATGTTGCTAAGATTTAGTCAGCGATCAACAAACATTACATTTGATGAATATAGCGCTTACATAGCTTCAATCGCACATTGATCTCGGCCACATATCATAGCCATATGCAAGCCAGCGAATGTGCACACGAACAAAAATAATCTCATTTTTTCATTTCAGCATTTGCAGCTAGCGCCGGCATTAGCTCTTGTTGCACTTATAATTTGGTATTTATCGTAATACGCAGTTGTAACGCTGGAAGCACATGCATTGGTACTAACGCTATAGACGGCAGCTATATACTTGCTAGCATATACGTTGTCTGCTGGCATCGCATTTGGTAAGACTTTGTTCTGTGCTACTATAGCTGCTTCAAATAAATATATAGACACGAAGTACAATAGACTCTTATTAGGCAACACAAACAGCGTGCACGTGTGTTTCTAAGCGTTCCTGTGGCTAGACACGCAGCACAATGTGCATATGTACTCCTTGCCATCATTACTTGGGCCGTATACAGCTGAGTTGATTTGAAACTGTGAGGTTAATCCCTGCTCACATTCCCTGTGTTGTTATTTTTGCCTTCCATGGCTTCTTCACCGTCGGGGCTGCCTTCTCTATCACCAGCTGCTTTTTTGATGTCATCCTCGGTGCTTCTACTGCTACTGCTATACCCAACCACCACTAAATTTCCTACGGAAAAAGAGTATCAAGAGCTGCAAAAATGAAAAATCAAACACTCTTTTTTTTTTAAATTCAGGGGAAAACGTCTTGTCCATGCACAATTTAACGCAGCAGCTAGAGAGAGGACCTTCTGCTTTATGTGCCTTCAAGATACGACCTATGGCCTCCGGCCCGTCGCACGCCTGTTTTAAGACAAAAGTATTGAACAATTGGTGATAGATTGGTGATAGGAGTGCCTAAATTCTATCTTAAATCATAGCTTTCGGTATTAATAATCCATTTTCATCATCACCGCCATCGTAGTTTTGCCCCCCCTCCCCCCCGTACTGCCTACGTGGAGTGCCCAAGTAGTACCCGTTCTTTCCACATCGCCTGGAGCCTTTCCGAGTACGCCTCGATGATGGTTTCATCCTCTACCACATGACATCGAATCAGGCAGCCATCATAATGTGCGTCAGCAAGGTAATATACCCGTGAATTTTTGACAGAAACAGATCATCATCATCATTATCATGGCTGGGTGTATAGCCACTCCTCTCTACCTGTGACGCACATCTTGAAAGCCAATGATTCTGCCCAGCTCGGTAGCCCAGTCATCCATCTAAATGTCGACGAACGAAGAGCAATTCATAAACGCACGATTCCAAATAGAAAGGGAAGAAAATATTATACATATGTATATATATATATATATATATATATATATATATTCATAGAGAGAGAGAGAGAGAGAGAGAGAGAGAGAGGCTACCTCTCCTACGCATCTCCCATGAACAACAGGCAAGTCAACACACACACACACACACACACACATACACAAAGACACCGAGTTTCTGGCGCAATATATGACTGCTGCTGCAACTGCTACTACCGCAACAGCAATGTCTAATAAAAATGAACAAATTATACAAAACAACTTGGTGTTGAAGGGCTGGGTGACGATAACGAAGTGCTTGTAAGAAGCGACTCGTACGTTGTCCGAATCTACTATTCCCTGAAGATGACGAGACACGACAAGGGAGGAGGAGAAGGAGGAGGGGGAGTTGATGGTGAATGATATCAGTACCATACCCCGCTCTCAAAAACTACCAGCTTCTTCACTACGTGGATTAAAGGGAGACTATTTTTCTACTTTGTTAATCGAGCACTGAATAATACAAAGATCTACCCAAGAGCAATCACAATATATCATCATCATCATCATCATCATCATAATCATAATCACATCGCCGTTGATTGCGTTTGTTTGTTGATGTAGAATCGAGGGCACGGACGATTGATTCTCCGACCTTCGGAAACCAGGAGTCGAAGCAAGCGTTGTGAGGTAGAAAAACCTTACGATTTTTTATCTCGTCCCTGACATACGCCGCGACGATGTAAAAGACGAATTAAATGCACGGCAGGGACAATAAAGATGCAAGCATACTCAGCTACAGGGCATGCAATATTTATCACAACATTTGTACTCGTCAACGTGGCCATATGTTTTTTAAACATATATTATATATTATCATCCCCCAAAGCATTCTCAGTACATCGACTCTCGCCAACCTGACGACAAGGCTCCCCCCGAGCTTGAACAATTTACGGAAAACTTCCCTCCGCTGCTTCTCAGCCTATTATCATTATCATCATTATTATTATTATTATTAATAATTATTATTATTATGCGTGAAGGAGATGGGGAGAGCGGTTGTATCTGTGACTGGCGAGGATGCAATGTAAACTGTCACACAGCTTGCTTGCTGCTGCTCCTTTCTCCTTCTCCTTCTTCTTCTTCTTCTACCTTCGGAATATCCGCTGGCCTCAACTTAAATTCATACAACTTTAGCACCTGCCAATAAGCATGGACGACAATACACAGCAGCAGCAGCAGCAGCAGCAGCCCATTGGTTAGTGATTACGGCATGAAGGAACGATCCTGTTTAGTTTATCGACCATGTAATGTACACACACACACACACACACACACACACACACAGAAGGAGAGAGAGAGAGAGAGAGAGAGAGAGAGAGAGGGGGGGGGAGGGGGGAGGGAGAGAGAAAATAAACAAAAATGTAGTTCTCCTGTCCACCTGCCACGGTTCCTTACTAACGTCGAGAATTGCCTGATGGGATAGTAACGGTGCAGCATGCCCCATCAAGGAAAAAAACGCCCGAGAAGATAATCAGATTATAGAAAGGAAATGGGCGAGTGAAGGGGCCGTGAGATGTGGAGAACGTAATGAGGGAGAGAAAGGGATGTCTTCGGAAAGAAAAGGAACCGAACAATGAAAGAAAGGCAGAAAATAAAGCGGGGAATAAGGGAGGCGACCGCGTCAATTTCTCCGTCATAGGTCATGGCGGGTTTGTTCCCCCTTTTCTTGCTATTGAGCTTAGGGATTCCGATCCGCAAGTTTCTCATCACTTGAAAATTGCGCTGATAGAATAGAGAACGACAATGACAAGAGCAACAGGAGAAGAAGTTGTTAAATGCTGGCAGTTTCCCCTCTCCTTCGCTTCCTTCTCTACTTACCTCGCCCCGTTGTCTGCACTTCTCGTTGAATTCTACATCGTACATCCTTCCTTCACATCTCTGACAACAATCATCATTATCGTTATCGTCACGATCATTTGTAAATCGTCATCATCATCATCATCATCATCATCATCTTTGTCCCCCCTCTTATTCCACCACTGACAAACCTTGATGTCTTCATGTTTGATACCTGCCACATCGCACATCTCACGCAGATAACTGACGAAATCGAGGAAAGAGAAGTAGCGGCAGCAGCAGCAGCAGCAGCAGCAGCAGCAGCAGTAGCACCAGGCAGATTTTCAATAGAACTCATCTCTTCGATGTAACAGCTTGAAGATGATCATCATCTTCATTGTTACCATGCCTTCATGCTACTTTTGCAACACTTCTTCTTCTACCTTGTGATTATGTAGTCTTCAAATGCATCCCCTGCCTGTTTAGTAGTAGATAGGCAGCGAAGAAGGAAGAAGAGAGGGGCAGGACTATTAAGAAGTGATTTACTCATCTCTCTCCCTTTCTCTCTCTATCTCTCTCTCTCTCTTCCTCTGTGTGTGAGGGGGGGGGGGGGGGGGAGTAAGAATTCATTTCGATAATATTAAGGATTCCTGTTAACGATATTGCTACAACAGCCTCCGTAGATACTGTCATGGGCGGCAAAGATGGGCAATATTTCTACGTGATATTGTGGTCTTCGTGTGCCACTACTATTCCTGATATGTGCGTTGTTCTATACCTGCACCTTCACACCGCCTCTGGAAAGCTCGAGCCTCACTCTCTTTAGTGTAAGTTAAACAACGGTGGTTTTACATTGTGGTGTGTTGGTGATGACGACGATAATGAAGGACGATGATGACGATGATGACGGAGATGACGGTGATGATGATGATAATGATAACCACGGCAATGACGATAGTGATATGACACGAAATTGCTCGAATTTACGTTGTTGCATTGGCGTAAGGAGCTTGCCGCCACACAGGAAAGGGGGGGGGGCGATCTCTGTAATATGTGTGTCCACATCAAACGATACGGTGATATGCTCAATAACACTGGCAACAACTACTTTCGTTCGTACGGAATTGGCGGCGTGCTTCTATAAATATCAAAGATATGCGCGGCAAACACACACACACACACACACACACACACACACATAGAGAGAGAGAGAGAGAGAGAGAGAGAGAGAGAGAGAGAAAGAGAGAGAGAGAGAGAGACAACAAATACACATGCATAGGACTTATTCTTTACCCACGATGACACACACCTCCTTCTCCTTATCATCTTCTACTCCGATATAGTCAAAAACCGTCTCGAATTCTCTTGCCCTAACGATCCACACACGCACACACGCACACACACACCCACACACATACAGCGAGAGACAAAGACAGACATAGGCACAAACGTACAGAGCCATTTTAAAGCAGCGGCAACAGAGGACCAATAAATCATCAGGAGAGGGTAAATCAGCTAAGATCAAGCCGAAGAAAATATCTTAATTTATTTGAAAAATGTGTGTGGGGTATGCGCGCGCGTGTGTGTGTGTGTGTGTGAATGTTTGCTTAGTAGCTTGGGGAGAGGGAAGAAACGTTCGTTGTTCTTCGCTATCACTCGTCAATACTTTTGATATTCAGCAGTCTTCTCCACGCTCGTCGTCATGCCAGGAATGGCCGCGCAAAGTGACTCAACTTGCTGCTCCAACGCTAAGACTTGGCCTGAACAACACACACCTGCTTACCGTGTTTTTCGAAAGCAAAGAAAACTGCGACAGAGATGAGGAAGGCAAAAAAACGATATCCAACAGAAGAGAGAGTGTGGGGAGGGGGGGGGGGGGGGGGGATAGAGACACCGATTGCAATCTATAAAGGCACCTCGAATCTTCTCTGCAATAGCCTTGTTCCCCAAAGCATTTTGCTCATCTGATGGTTATGATAACGCGACAAATGTGATGGAAATGAGCTGTGGTGATCCTTTTATAGTTGTCATCATCATTATCATCATTGTCGTCGTCATTGCAAACGGAGGAGGAGCAAGTAGGACCTATGATCCGTGATTTCACGATGATGTTGCTTCTAAACTTGTCCCTTTTATTCAATGCTGCTGTCAGTTGCCTGTTGTTAACACCACACAAACACGCACACACACACACACACACGCACACACACACACACACACACACACACACACACACAAGCTCTCTTAGCAACAAAGAGGCGCATTAGCGTTTTCGCAACGAGCACAGAGAGGTGTGTGTACATGTATTCTCCAAACCTTTGCTCCTCGTTGTTGAGAACGCGCCTACGAAACGCAGCGTGGACCTTCTCGAGAATTCCGGCTTCAGCCCTGCGGTAGAGGGGGAAGCTGATTGACATGGCCCCCCCACTATCTTCTCCCACAACGCATCTCCAGCAAATGAAAGCAGGGCAAAGCTTGACCGAACAGCAAACCTATGCTGCCGGTCCTAGCGCGCTATTTCTACTTCTACTGCCACCTCTATATTTAGACGGTTCTTCATTCGACTTTTCACCAATATGTGTGTTAAGTTAATGTTTACCTTCCTATGCGCCGAAGTAACCTTGCTTGTAGATCTTCTTGGCTCAAACCACTGTTGTTGACAAATTCTTCTTTTTGGAACTAATCACGGATGCATACACCACGCAGGAGGCACATTAAGCACACAGTCGTGGACGAATAACAAGGGGAAAATAACTCTATAACAAATTTCCAAGTAGTATTATTCATTTACAAATACACTACTTTGGCCTCCGTGAACATATCGCAGAGAGCGCGTATATCCTGAGGAGTCGGCGCATGCACAAAACAGATGAGGGATACACACAAGAAAAGATGAGCGAAGATGTAAAAATTCTGTAGCACGTATCCTCATTTACGAATACCGAATCTATATATTGGTGGCATATGACTGACCTGCTTTTGATGAGAAAGAGCGTAGAGTCTCTTGTTCTCTAGATTCTGCAGAGCTGTTCGCAACTGAAGGGAAACAATAAGGTGAGATGTTAAAACTGGTTCCTCAACCGATTGATGGTCGTTATTCTGCTTAGATAAAACCAATCTCACCGTCGGTCCTATGCAATCATCGCGCAAATGGTTAAGATACTGCCTGAGCCGCTTATGATGCCCTGATGAAAATAACATGTGCGTTCGGTGAAGAAGAATGGCAATGAATGGCCGCCACAGCCCCTGAAGACCTAGGAAGCTGGACATATTCCTCTTTGAGAAATTGATGCCAACGGTGGCAACGACGGGTGAACTATGCGCACCTTGCGACTTCTCCTTTGTACCCTGCTGTTCCTCCTCTCCCCCATTCAGCAACGGACAAAAGAAGTTCTCATTCATTGCCTCGAGTAGTTCCAGCCTCCGACTCTTATCAGCAGATCTCCATTCCTCATTCCTGGAAGTCATGACGGCTGCTACAAGACGACGGCGGAACACGTGGTTTGCGAAGGGTGTTTGCAGCAGCCGCCGCTTGAATCGGAGGCGGCTAGAAGAAGAGAACACGCTGAGTCTGGCTTGCTGTCCTCCCTGGATATGTCTTTCAGAGGTTGCAGCCAGCCTAAGGGAGCACCCTGCCAGAAAAAGGATTCCTCGGATCAACCTCCACAGCCTGCAATCCCCTGCCGAACAAGTATCCGAACCTGCTCGTAGATCTATCGACGTCCGACCGAAGGATGCTTGAGTACCAGAGACTCGTGAGAGATTTTTCGCAATGGATTCCTAGGCGGCCGGGCTCAGAGACTCTCTCGAGTTTGTTTTGTCTTGTTTGAAAGGTTTTCTCTGGGATGTGTTTCCTTTGTGTTTTTGCCCAGTTCGGAATCCAAAGGGCGCGACACGGTTTCAAATGTTCGGCTTTAAGCTTGTCGTCGCTGAAGGCTGATGGGTTCTATTTTGGGATGTTTTCGGTGGATAATTCCGGGATACTCACTGCCAGCTTTTCAGAATAGGCTGCGGTGCGAACATCATAGGACATCTCCACCTGGACATATTCTCATCCCTGAAACATCTGAGAGATATGAAAGAGAAAGTCTGAACCGATGTACCCTCGACAAGACTATTTTTCTTGGATAATTCCTGGTGTCGGTAATGCCATTATTGGTCTCAAGATTTGCTAAGAAACACGAGTAAGTATATAACACCAAAACCCGAGCCCCTCTGAGGGAACGCATTCCTCGTGACTGGCTGCATTCCCCTTCTCACTACCTGACGACACCCCTCGAGCAGGGGAAGCGTTCAGCCTGGCCAGACATACTGATTCGTCGAATTTGAATTACATCCTCCCCGGATACGATGTGGATTGGCCTGCTGTTTCTCCTACTGGTAAAATGTCTCGCCCCAACCAATATATCCGAAGATGTTATAATGCATGCACAACATAGGCGACTGATGCGAAGAAGAAGTTTACGAGGCCGAAGATTGAGCATCGTCGCCAAGTAGAACTCACATTTAAAAGGAAAACGCCTGACTGGTAAAACAATCGATTGGAAATACGAAACAGAGCGACACAGCGAAAGCTTGAATCCAATTGTCCAGCACCCATTCTTGCTCCATCTTCCCCTCGCCCCTCTAGTTTCAAAATTCGCAGCAAAAATGAGATTTGCGATCGTTCAATGTTCGAGCTGAAACTTTTGCCGTGCACTCTCCCTCCGCTGCCTTTTTCTTTCTTAGGGTTGGATGGGAGAAACATTTTGATGACGATGATGGAGCACCAAGCCTTTCGGATATAGAAGAGGGAGGATCAGCCATCAGTGGAGGTAGTTGGGGAATGAAGGGGAAGTTATAGGAGGAGTGTGTACAAGACAAGCCCGTTAGATAATTTTTGTGAAGATACACAGGAATGGGTTTATCGGCGATTCATCTCTCATGCACAACAACGCAAGCTGGTATTCAAATCCAACGATGATATTCTATTACAAATGCAGGGAGCAAGAAGCATGCATCTCGTGGCGAGATCGAAGATATCGACGATACGAGTGGCAAGGGAACCGCTGCTACATGGTATGCTGATCAAGAGGTGAATGAGTCAGTGGAGCCGGCAGACTGCGAAACTCACAAATCCTGTGAGCAGCTACTGATTCAGGAGATTAAGACACTGCAGGTAATTTTGATGATGTTGTTGCAGTAGCCATAGTAGCCTTGCGGCTGTAGGACGAGTAATTATAATATCCATCTTGTGTAGTCGTATTCCCCCCACCCCGCAAAAAGTAAAACAGTAATAATTTCACCATGCACTAGGAAATGAGGAGGAGCATGCTCGTTACAGAAACGTGATAATCTGCATTTGTATAACGAAGATTCACCATATGAATGACAACAATAGAATCCGAAAGACTGCGGAGAGTCTCGGCGTAGGTTCCTATTTCTTGAGTTTGAAGGCAGTGAAGGGGTACGTAGTCTTCCACCCCCCCTCCCCCCCCCGCCCTTTTCCTTTTTAAAAGAACACATTGATGGGGGAGATGAGCGGTTCAAAGGCTATGCACAGCTCTCAGCACTATCCCTGTGATAATTGATGATTAGGTGGGGAGTACCATCGGAATGATTGCAGAGGTAAATTTGTGGTTAATTGTGTGGTAGCTCTTCAGTCCTGCAGCACACAGCATTCACTGCGTTCTGATCGATAATCTTGCCTCACTGTCTTCCACCTCGCTGCCGCAATTCCCTTGTTTGAGATCATAGATATCTGCTCTCGTCTGATATGTGTGTGTGTGTGTGTGTGTGTGTGTGTGTGAATGCAATTGACAAGGGGCTCGCTGAAGGCCTCCACTCCAATCGAACGACAATATACGGGCCAATCATGCCCACGATGATGGGCCTAAGCTTTATGGGGGGCGTCGCGGAAGGGTTTCCATCGGATGATCCATGCGGCAAGGACGCTGTGAGCGCACTCGACTGCTACATCGAGCCCATTTCCTCTTGTGAGATGATACCGTCTATGATGATGATATTATGATGATGATGATGATGATGATGAGGATTATGATACGATGATGATGATGATGATGATGATGATGATGATGGTGACGATGATGCAAACACAACCGTATAGATTTTGTGTTGTCGTTGATCCTGGTACATCTCCTTGTTCTACTTCTCTGTTTAGCTCATCAATTTGCATCCTATCTTTTTATTCATCTCTCCTGCTTCTATTGATTGCTGCTTTCCCATTACTACAACTAGGCTCTTTAAAAGATGCTCTGAAACACAGAAAGGTAGCAGATATGCCGCTTTCTATGTGCCGGCCAGGATGAGTGCGACACGTATCTTCTTCTTCTTCTTCTTCTTCTTCTTCTTCTCCTCCTCTGCAGCTCTCACTTAGCGCGTTACCGTCGTCATCATTTTATAATTCTACTTTAATTGTTGCTTTATACCTTCTATATATTGTAGCATTGCACTGCATTGAAGAATGTGCACCCTCCTCCTTCTCTCCCCCCCCCCCTCCCCTTTCCATTGTCGTCTACTGCTTCATCCATCTGATATGTGCGTATAGTCTTTCAAGAGCTTCGTGAAGAATGTCTACGATGACCGCAAGATGTCGGTTTTTACGCGCAGTAGCAGCAGCATTTAGTAGTAATGAGCTTACTTGCAGTAGGATTTTTGTGGGGATATATTGAATCGTGGGGGAGTCAATTTGGATCTACTTTATCTTTCCATTATCTCTCCGTTATCTCTCTCTCCCTCTCTTTCTCCCCCCCCCTCTCTCTCTCTCTCTCTCTCTCTCTCTCTCTCTGCGATTGTTTCCTTTCTAATCTAAATCCATCAGCGACCTCTCCATTCTTTGAGGACTACTTCTCTCCCCATTGCTCTCTCTCTCTCTCTCTCTCTCTCTCTCTCTCTCCCTCTCACACACACACACGAGAGAATGGACGTCCGATGATATAGCTCCCCCCCCCCCATCACTCAATTCACACAACCACCGCCGCTGAGAAGTATCACCTGCTTCTGTAGGTTCAAAGCGATGGAATCACGGAGGGGGTCACCAGCTCTTATGACCGCTCCAAGGCGGTACGATGAGTTTGTGTGTGTGTGTGTGTGTGTGTGTGTGTGTGTGTGTAAATGTTACATAATGAATGCGCGCGTCCACGCAGGTTTCGGCATTTGACCGGGGCAAACGTGTGGTGGACAAGAGTGCTGTTGCAGTACGTCTTCCGCCTAAAGGTGTTAGTAGTAGTAGGAGGAAGCGGAGGAGGAGGACTTATAATATAGTGTTTTTCCATCCTCGCCGGTGATAATGCGGTGATAATACTGATGAATGCGCGTGTGCTGAGTGATGTGGTGCTTTGTGCGCTGTGGAATCATCAGCCGAATATCGTTAAGGAGATGGAGGCATTGCGTCTCAAGACAGGCACACGACACCCAACAGTAGGCGTGCACATCAGGTGGGATGAGTACGACGAAAATCGTCAGTTTGTAAAATAGAATATTGAGTCGCCATGACTAATGTTCCCCCCCCCCTCCCCCCTCTCCCCCCCTTACTAGACACGGGGACTTGAGCCTCAGATTTGAATATGGGGAGAAGGCAGGCACACGAGCGTATGAAGATGAATAGCAATTTATGAGAACGATAGCATCATAAGTCTTTCCAAACGAGTTTTGTTTGGTCTAAATGTGGATCATCCATTCATTTATCGTCATTTAGACCGACTACGGGAGCGCGCCTCTCTCTCTCTCTCTCTCTCTCACTCTCTCTCTCTCTACGATGCCTCCCCTCCTGGCGAACGTCATAACGCATTGTGCACCCGTTTGGTTCTCCTCTGGACAGGTATCAAAATCGGCCCTTTTTCGATGTTGCCACGTATTTCGAGCACGTGAAGGATGCGGTTGAAACGGGTACGTAGCACTGATATATCAGAAGTATTAGAAGAGGGGGGTTCAGAGCGACAGCGAGCCGTTCAAACGCACGGTGTTTAGTGTACCGACTATTTCCGCCGTCAGATTACCACAAACTGCACTGCTGAGCAGACAATTCTGGTAGGTAAGATCCCCATGCCCAAGACGGTGTATGTAGCCTCAGATTCGACACTGGTGAAACAGGTGAGTTGTTGCTGCTGCTGCCAAATCAACTTCTCTGTAGAGAAGACTCGTAATCTGGAGAATGCGTTTCCCTCGTTATATCTGGCATGTACGCACACACACACACACACACACACACACACACACACAAACGCACACGCATACACACACGTCATCATAAACTGTTCCCAAAAACCATCTCTCGTCGTGCCGGGCTCCTTTGTAAAATCGATCTACATTTACCCCCGAAACAACCGGGGAAGGCTGTGGAGGTGGAGAAGCTGGATGCGTTCTGGAACGGCGGCTATGATGACGACGCGAAAGAAGGAGATGCGGAGGAGGACGGTGGCGAGGAGAGCACTGGAGAAGATCCGCTCACGAATTTTGTTCTTTTGGACCGGTGAATTGACTGACTATCGATCGCGGCATAAGCAGCGCATATCTCCTGTGCACATACGTTTTCTACTCATATTCTCTTCGTTGCTGATGTTGCCTCCTCGCCAACACAAAGAGGGTGCAAACAAGATAGAGAGGAGGAAATAACGCTATTTATGTAGCTTCTTGCAGATATACACCACTCTTTCCTTTTCGCACGATCATCGACAATGCATAGATGTGATTTTGGATTTTGGCCAGAATGGCACCTCTCATTGTGTTGCCATTAATATTAGTTTTGCGCAATCCTCTTAGGTATCGAAGCAAGCATGGCGCTCACACCTCTGCTACGCTGATGTATGAGTGCGGCGCTGTTGATGTCGACGACGAGAAGAAGAAGAAGAAGAAGGAGAAGAAAATAATGAAGAGGATAATTATGAAGACGATAGGATTCATCTTCATGCTTTTTCTTGAGAAAAAGCATTATTTATCACTCACTTGAACCTCTAATTCTCCGTTTCCCTGTTCTTTCTCCTCCTCCTCCTCCTCCTCCTCCTCCTCCTCCTCTTTTCCACCCACCATCCTGCATGAGAAGGGCTCTCCCCCATTCTGTCAAGGAACAGCTCTCCAAAGATTCGAGTAAGAAGCACCGATGATAATCACCATACATGGTTATCATGATAGCAGGATTTAATATTCTTCTTTAATTTACCCCCCCTCCTCCCTTTCTCCCCCCCCCCCTCTCTCTTTCCGTGTCTCGTTTTACCTTCTTTTCACAAAATCAGAGAGAGACCGAGCACTTCGATTTCGAAAGATGCTGCAGGAGGCAATCGAGGTTCGTACAGTACCTGCCGATGCTGGCAAGAACAACATAACTACCACAGCAACAACAATGTCCAAACACAGTTAGTGGGTGGGGGTGGGGGTGGGGAAGGAGCGGCGAAAAGGAAAAGACGAAGGATGTGAAGAAGGATATGAGGAAGAAGAAGAAGAAGAAGAAGAAGAAGAAGAAGAAGAAAGGGGGACTCGAATCACTGCAATTGCCCTCAAAGGAATGTCTCATATATGGTCTCTACCGCTACTGCTACCACCACTACTACCACTACTACAACTACTACTACTACTACTACTACTCTACAAAGGACATTTGGATGCTGTCGAAATGCGACTACTTCTTCGGAACTGGATCTTCGCACTTCACAGCTCTGGCTACGTATCTTAGGGTAATATTAGTGTGCCTGCAGCTGAGTAAAGGAGAGTGTAATTCCGCCGTACCGAGCAGTAGCAAAGGGAGGGAGGGGGGGGGAGGGTGAATCGCTGTCACACATTGGGGTATGTCGTAACTACACACACGCACACACACACACACACACACACACACACACACATTAGCACAGAATGGCACGAGAAAGTACGGAACGTACAACGTTTAATGGCTGATGTACCATTGGCAGGAGGGCAAGGATAGCAACCCCGCATATCCAAGTTTCTTCCTCGACTCTGAAGGATTAGTCTCCGGCCACTTTTGTCCAGGTTCTATGTATAAACACATGTATGAAGGCGTGAGTAATTGAGTGAGCGGGAAGAGAGAGAGAGAGAGAGAGAGAGAGAGAGAGAGAGAAAGAGAGAAAGAGAGTATCTCTGTACTGTGATGGTGAAGATGCTGAAAAGATGCTCCTACAACTTGCGATGGCAGTTGTGAGCGTAGATTTCATCTGACCACCACCCAACCACCATCATTGTGCTCATTACCGTGGTTGCTTAGGACTGTTCCATGGGACAATAAACGGCACGTCAAGACTTCCCAATCCCCACGAACGTCATCACATTATGCACAGAAGGTGACGATGATGATGATGATGATGATGAATTGCACGTTAGAATAGCATCGAGGAGGTGGGGGCTTCTAATACCCTCTTACTCTTCGTCATTTATCGCCAACACGACATTTAGTTTCTGTCTCTCCCTTTTTCGAACAACCTCGATGATAACATGGAGTGATGTTTTCCCGCCAGGTTCTTGGACCGATTGCATGTCGCAGAAGACCTTATGCCGCCAAACGTCTTCCATTTTGATACTGAGCAGTAAGTCGCTCCTGTACCCGCCGAATTTCTCAAAATTCTATGTGTTGTTAAGCCCCCCCCTTTCTACAATATAAATATATATATATATATATATATATATATATATATATATATATCAGAGCCGTTTACACAATCCCGAGCAGTACGTTCGACTCCGAGGTATTCCTATTTAGACGGTTTCCTTTCAGTAGGAGGAATGATCATCATCATCAACAACATCCTCGTCATCACAATTACCCATCACCATCACCGACTAGGCAAGCCGTTGGGTTGATCCACGGAGGAGCCGCATGTGGGAATGGGCAGTTACTGATGCAGCCACTTTGTAAGTTTGTCGCTACCTCTCCTTCTTCTCAATAAAAAATGAAAGATCACGTGCTGACCTTCGCGACGCGGCGGTGGGGGCCGAGTCGAGGGTGGGGAAGGGATCTTTGCTAGCGAAGGCCAATGTGTATATGTGTAAGTTATGCGCGGGTGTGTGTGGTTGTGTGTGTGTGTGTGTGTGTGTGTGTGTGTGTGTCTCAAATCAAGTTGTATC